>JAFFST010052769.1:215379-228671 GCA_022414735.1 Noturus placidus
AAAGCAAAATCTACAATGGAATGGTTCACAAATAAACATATCCAGGTGTTAGAATGGCCAAGTCAAAGCCCAGACCTGAATCCAATCGAGAATCTGTGGAAAGAACTGAAAACTGCTGTTCACAAACGCTCTCCATCCAACCTCACTGAGCTCGAGCTGTTTTGCAAGGAGGAATGGGCAAGAATTTCAGTCTCT
The DNA here is from genome assembly GCA_022414735.1 of Noturus placidus. Classification (NCBI taxonomy): domain Eukaryota; kingdom Metazoa; phylum Chordata; class Actinopteri; order Siluriformes; family Ictaluridae; genus Noturus; species Noturus placidus. The sequence continues at coordinate 215,575 of JAFFST010052769.1, forward strand.
CGATGTGCAAATCTGATAGAGACATACCCCAAGCGACTTACAGCTGTAATCGCAGCAAAAGGTGGCGCTACAAAGTATTAACTAAAGGGGGCTGAATAATTTTGCTCGCCCAATTTTTCAGTTTTTTATTTGTTGAAAAAGTTTGAAATATCCAATAATTTTGGTTCCACTTCATGATTGTGTCCCACCTGTTGTTGATTCTTCACAAAAAATTACAGTTTTATATCTTTATGTGTGAGGCCTGAAATGTGGCAAAAGGTCGAACAGTTCAAGGGGGCCGAATACTTTCACAAGGCACTGTATGTGTGATCAAGTTGTTGGATAGCTGTGTGGTGCAGCAAAACAAACATTGGGGGTGCCTAAACTTTTGTATTCAACTGTACATGCATCTGCATAAATTGCTGGTTTTTGCAGCTCTGTCTTCCCCGAAGCTGAGGCCTGTCCGGGCCGGACGTAAAATCGAAGAGAGTGATGAGGATGAAGTCGACGATGACGACGAAGACGACGATGAAGATTTCAAGCCTGATGGGAGTGAAAATGAAATGGAGACAGAAATGCTTGATTACATGTAAACGAGAATTGTGGACTTTAAGCTGATTAAGTTGACTTAAGTTGATGTGGGAAAATGAATGTCTTTTGTAAAAATAATTTTGTTCAATACAGAGAGTGAGACTGACATATGCTGAATGTTATGTGGCAATTAATAATAATAAAAAATTGACCTGAATATGTTTCTTAGTAGATATTTCATAGACATAGATGAGGGCTATCAGAGCATGTCCTGGCTTATCTATATTGCAGTAATGAAACCGAAAAGAGATGAAGCTGCAAAAATCAATTACGAAATGCAGCTGGTGTGTGTTTAGGGGACGAAACACAGGTGTAAGCTGGCAGGCCATTATCAGAACTTTTACCTTTTCCAATTTCAGGATTGTAGCACACTTTTTTTCTTGACTAGTCAGTATTCCCTGACAAATGTGAATATTTTTGTATAACAGAATGTCCAGAAGTGATTTATTTCTCTCATACCACAGCAATTTGCAAACGATTACAACTGCTTATTAAATTAAAGGATGACCTGAAAGAACGACTATTTAGTGTTGAGGACCATCCACACATGTTATCTTTTATAACATCTATAAGCAGTCTTTCAATCACCAGCCTCTCTTGTGAGTCTGGACCATTTATGCGCTGACACTGGAGACTCTTTCCAACCCCTGCTCTTCCTGATGGACTTGGAAATTGTAACATTGCAACAGAAGAGATTTTAACAGGGACCAAAGATATTTGCTACCCAGATATTCTTTTTTTTTTTTTTTAAACCATGAGAACTAAAGATAAGGAGACATGTGTTGGCCCTTGAAATAAAAATAGCACTATGCAAATTTTGCTGAGCAGTGATACGAGCACATAAGTGTGTGTGTGTATATATAAGGCAAAAGAACGATCATTGGTTTTACTGCTAGGTCCAGTGAATAAAGATGGTTGTGTTGGGAATTTTAGCAGTTTTGGGGCTTTTTATGAGCGCTGCAAATGCATCTTCGGTGAGTTGATATGTTTGAAATGTATATGTATTTGTCCTTGAATATAAATTTGACTTGATTTGAACTTTTGACAGAATTTGCTTTGATGTTCTCTCAAACAAACAAAAAAAGTCTAGAAAACCCCTTATATATTATTAAGTCCTATTGTCTCACTGGTTAAAAACTATTAAAGTTACATTTAGTATGATGTTATGTTAAGTGTTAGTGATATGTTAGTTTTCTACCTCAAAAAAATTATTTCATACATTAAGGACCAAAACATTTTGCTTTACATTTATCTATTCATGACTGATCTGGCCACAGCTCCTATTCTCATGGAACATGAAAAAATTTGGTGTGTTTGTGTGCCATAGCTGGGAGTTGTGTACACAGAAGGAGGGTTGGTTGAGGGGAAGAATCATTTAGTAGGACTCTTCCGCTACATGGACGTCTTTAAGGGTGTCCCATTCGCCGCACATCCGGGCCGATTCCAGAAGCCGACTCCTCACCTTGGCTGGAACGGTGAGTATAACTGCTTCCTTGATCAACTTCCTCCTCTGATAACTGCCTTATTTTTCACTTAACTGATCATTTATCCATCCTGCATGTGCTTTTTCCTCGAGGAGCAGCATGTGAGAATGCATAAATAGTACATATTTTCTAATTTGTAGTAACCAAGCATGTTCCACTTGTCCAAATTAATCTGGAAAAATGTAAAAAAAATCCGGACACAGACCTTATTTAAATCGATTTTTATTTTATTTGAGGTGGTACAGATAGGTTGTCTGGTCAATCCTGAGCTCTTTTTTGTATCCATGTGGGTTTCCTCCAGGTACTCAGGTTTCCTCCCACCTCCCAAACATGTATTTAATTAGTTCCCCTAGGTGTGAATGAGTGTGTGAAGGTGTGTGTAATTGTGTGTGCATGGTGATCTGCAATGGACTGCTGTCCCATTCAGGGTGTATTCCTGCCTCATGCCTAGTGTTCCCAGGATAGACCTTGACCAGGATAAAGTGTCTAATAAAAAGGAATGAATTTATATTTAACATTAGAGTGTCACAAAAGGATTTTTAGATGATTACGGTTTCTGTGCAGGCGTTTTGAAAGCCAACGACTTTCCTAAGAGGTGCCTGCAGCTGGACTTGATTCAGAGTGGAACTCGTGGCAGCGAGGACTGCCTGTACCTCAACATCTGGGTCCCACAAGGCCGCTCAAGTAAGAGTGCTATCAGCACTCTTTTTTTTATCAAAAAAAAAAGAAATATCCAATAAATTTGGTTCCACTTCAAAAAAAAAGAGTGCTATCAGCCACTAGGACTAGGATTCAATTTCAGACCTAACGCAGGCTATAGTGTAATAATGTGTTTCTTTGTAGTTTCAACTGGCCTCCCTGTCATGGTTTACTTCTTCGGTGGTGGTTACCTGGTTGGAGGCTCTCAGGGTGCTAACTTCTTGAATAACTACCTGTACAATGGAGAGGAGATTGCTGACCGGGGAAACGTCATAGTAGTGACCGTGAACTATCGTGTCGGGGCGCTCGGATTCCTCAGTACTGGAGATTCAGATTTGCCCGGTGAGAATCAAAAGTTTGATGTTGTCTATCTGGTTGCCTGCTTTACACAACAGTTCATTCTGGTCCACTAATTTGATTGGATGAGCAGCATTCCAAGAGTGATACATTTCTGATAACGCCACTGGGACATCTCACTGTCTTTATCACACAGCTCATTGTGTTCTCCACATAAAATTCCACTTCATAGTTTGAAATGGAATAAATGAGTCCATAATTCTTTACCCATTTTTGTCTTTAACCTTAATAAAATACAATAACTATGTTCAACTGTTATCAGAGCTGCTATTATAGAAAATGAATCTGACTAATCAGAATTGAGAACTCAACAGCGCTATCATATTTAAAGACGACCAGAATTAGTCTGCTTCCTAAAAATGGAATCATTTATGAATGAGTGTAATGACATGACCACACCCTGGTTCTTAGGAAACTATGGTCTCTGGGATCAGCAAGCTGCCATCGCTTGGGTGCACAGGAACATTAAGGCTTTTGGTGGCGATCCAAACAACATCACTATCTTTGGAGAGTCTGCCGGTGCGGCCAGTGTGAGCTTTCAGGTATGAATTGGATTGGTTCTCCTTTGATCCTATATCCTGTATGGCTATTTCTTTTTCCTTTGTGAGTTTAAATATGTGTGTTTGTGTGTGTGTACAGATGCTGACACCCCACAACAAAGGCTTGATTCGCAGAGCTATATCCCAGAGTGGCGTTGCTTTGTGTCCTTGGGCTGTTAACAGAAATCCTAGAGCCTATGCTGAAGAGGTCAATGTTAATATACTGCAATTGGCTTCATTAATCAACTTATGAGAATATTCAATAGGGTTTATAACAGAATATCCTGGTATATTATATTGAACTTTGTTATTTTATTCTGAGATATAGGCATGGGCAGGTGGGTGGACCAAGATGGCAGCTGCCACCCTTGAAATAAGTCTTGCTAGCCCAGTTGCCATCCCAACTCTATATTTTTAGTGAATCATTTCTAGCTCATGCTGATTTTAATCAACATACCTTTGTAGGTATTTCAACCTAATCAGTTGTTTTAGAAAGTACAGAGCACTATATGATGATTAATTCTGCACCCAGGAGCAAATCACATTCTGCGAAGTCCTAGTAACGACACAATTAGAAAAATTGTTCAGGCACAAATCTGCCACCTCATGTCTAAAAAAAAAAAAAAAAAAAAAAAACCTGGACATGCCATTGCCCAGAGAGTTTACTTTGTGCATTCGCCTGTTAGCTTTACCTTAGGTTACATGACAGTGATGCCACTTCAATGTGGCAGTAGTAAAGGAAAAGTCTGTCCTGAAACACATGAAAATAGTTTTGATGAAAGACACCAAAAATATTGATCTCCACATCATTCGGAGTGGATTTGTTTGTATCAACAATGCCATATACTTCATGTGTCATCTCTGCTACTTTTTAAATGTCTTTGAATGAGGGAATAAAAAAGTTCAATAATAAAGTGTTTCTTTTACGTGCTGGCAGGTTGCTAAGAAAGTGGGCTGCCCCACTGATCAGAGCATGGGGGCCTGCCTGAAAATGACTGACCCAGTCGAGATAACGCTTGCTGGTACCCTTAACCTGAAAGGTTCTGCAACAAGTAAGCACTTTCCTTACACTAACTGAGAGCTCATTTAAAATTGGAAAAATGTCTGGTGTTGATAGGAAAATTCAGATCCTTGGAAGCACTTCAGTCATTGATAGTGAAACACCATTGTCTTTTACACAAACAGCAGTTAAAACAATAGTTATGAGATAAAAGGCTGATTTGCTAGTCTGTCAGTGATTCATGATGTCCACATATGTAAAAATCCTACATGGAGATCCTTTAAGCCTTTTTTCCCCATATGTCTCATTTTTGTCAGTGTTTTCAAGAGCGGTTCCCAAGCCTGCTTCTGATTATACCCCTGCGAAGCACATTTTATACTTTATCTTTGTTTAAGAACATTGTGTTCATAATTACTTGATTCATTGAATTAAATGTAGTACAACAGAAAAACAGGCTAAATATGCTGGTAATCCTGGAGTAGGATCGAGAACCAATGAAAGAGATGCTATAAGTGATTTGCCATAAATAAATGTAAAATCCTCCATTAGACCCCATTGTGAAGAACCTGGCCCTCTCCCCTGTGATTGACGGCGATTTCCTCCCCGCTGACCCCAGCACCCTCTTCAGTAATGCGGCTGACATCGACTATATCGCTGGAGTTAACGACATGGATGGCCACGTTTTCACTGGCTTTGATATTGCTTCTATCAACCAGCCTCTCCAGCCTACGCCCATGTAAGAAACACTTTCTTCCTCTAGATGGTTCTGGTCCTTCTATTTTATATGTGCTGTATTAGATGAGTATTCAGTAAATTCTCTGAAAATGCTGAGTAACTATAAAGATACTTCTTTTTTTTTTATCTTATAAAAATAAAAAAAACACATAAGATTCTACATAGAACTTTTAAGGGACTTTATGGACAAACCAAATTTTCAAGATTTAACCATTATTAGTAAGAGTGTATGCTAGAATATGTATAGAATAAAACACTTCAGAGATGCTGTTAAAGTAAAATATTCAACACCAGGGTGGGGTGATACATTTCCACCCCAAAGTGGTTATTTAAGAATAATGTCATGTTTTCAAATTATCTCTGAGTTTTACGAAGTGCTCAGACTGGAGACTCCTTCCAAAAAATATTTTCAAAACTCTCCTTACAGAAAGCTGCGCCACATCAATAATTGAATACATTAATTTTTAGTCTTAGATTATGTGATGCATCCAGCATGCAAGTCGGAGCTCTTACTATAGAAACAACAATGTATTCCTTTGTATTTGCCAACGCAGTGAGGACGTCAAAGATCTCCTGACTGCTTTGACCAGTGATAAAGGTCCGGAAGCTTCTGCAGCTGCTTATGATCAGTACACCGCTAACTGGGGAAGCAAGCCTGGCAAGGACGACATCAAAAAGACAATCGTGGACATCGAGACTGACTACACCTTCCTGGTGCCGACACAGACGGCTCTGTATCTACATGCCAAACATGCTAAGTGCGTGAATCATTATCATTATCAAAGTAAAATGAAATCTACAAGTTTCCTCTGGGTTTAAATCTTGCAACGGTACATCATGGCGAGTGGACATTATCTAATCTTACTCGTTTCCAAGGAGCATGATTCCAACACAAGGCTTTCCTTGACTTAATAATAAGTGACCTGGTCAATCAAAATGACATGGATGTTTTTAAACCTTTACAGACATGCAATCTTTATTCTGCTCTCATTAATCTGGTTCTTCTTTCAGAACGGGCCGTACTTATTCGTACCTGTTCTCAGAGCCCAGCCGCATGCCTGGCTATCCCAGCTGGATGGGGGCTGACCATGCTGACGACCTGCAGTATGTGTTTGGAAAACCTTTCACCACTCCCCTGGCCTACTTTCCCAAACATCGTAGAGTCTCCAAATACATGATCGCTTACTGGACCAACTTTGCTAAGACTGGGTAATACACAAGCGCCACATGAGCCTAAAAGAGATAGCTCATAATTGACACCTTGCGTAAGCACTGTTTCTGCTAGAAATCATGTTTTCTGCGAGAAGGGGTGGATGGACATGCATGCAGAGCAAGGATAGATGAATAGGTGAAATGTTAGCCAACACAATGTGATGTATTATACAATCTGTTCGAATTAATACTCTAGCTAATTAGCTAGCCATATGCTATTATGCTATCTACCATTTTTTAGCTTCGTCAATAAGATTTCTGAGCAACAAAACCATGAGATCAGAGATCACTGGAGCTGCGTCTTGCCCAGCGAGCTAGATAATGGATTTATGATTTGTCCACCATTTTGATTAACTGATTTTGTATTGTATGCCCTATCCTTCCCCTGCTCAGTGACCCCAACATTGGTGAGTCGGAGGTGCCCGTAGCCTGGCCCAAGTTGACTGAAGGCCACCAGTTTGTGGAAATCAATAACAGCATGGATAAGAACTCTGTCAAGCAGAAATTGAGAGCTCGCTACATCTACTTCTGGAGCACCACGTACATGAGTTTTCCCAACGTCAACTGAAAGTGTCCACAGCTCTGTCGCCAGTTATTGCTGTTATGAACCATTGAGCAGTCACACCCACAATAAACTGTGTTCAATAAACCAAAGTCTGTGTTTTTTTTCTTTTCAGGATGAAATTGCTAGTGCTTTCATTTATTCAGTTTCCCACATCCAAGAGATTTTTTTTTTAATTTATGTGTAAATATAACTTAATGAACAAATATACATCTATGGTTCATTGGTGTTTAATAGTAAAGCGGCTTTGCTTGATCCTCGTAGCTTCCTCTTAGCTGTGTGTGTCAACCTGCCAGACTAACGTAAAACCAAGTTAAAGCTGGCTATTATATAAAAGTATAAAAGTTCAGAACACAGTTGGAATCCAAGCATTGAAGGCTCAAAGCTCTTTTGGAGGCACTAGGGGGACCTACAACAATATTAGGCAGATAGTTTTAATGTTATGGCTGATCTGTGCATGATGACTATATATATAAAATACATATTTTATTTTTCAAAAGAGCAACCCTTTCAGAAATAAATGCACTGAACTATAAGTTTCATCTTCTTTGGTATGCGACCTTAAATTCCTGGAATCCTTTTCAAATGATTCAAGATACCTGTAATAATTCAAGATTATAGATTACAGATTACAAGATTACTGGTCCTTAAAGCAGGCTACATACCTGGCTGTACTGCTTTAAGGACCAGTACTCTGAAAGCTAATGAAAAGGTGCCGCCACCACATGCACTTTCCTAGGTATAAATGCATCAACAGCATGCACTATTAATGGTAGCATTTCAGCGACGAGGAAAAGTAGCACAGTTTGGTACCTTTATTTCTGAGTGTGCACGTGAAGATGTTTGCTGGTGGTCCTCTAGGACTAGGCACAAGAATGAAATGTTATATTGGTATACTGTCGCAGTAACACCAGCAAAGGAGACCAGGATGTACGCATCAAACACACACACACACACACACACACACACACACACAAAACTCGTGTCTCACCTAGGTTACATTTTAATACTGGGAAAGGCGTGACGTCACGCTTTACAAATAACGCGGACACGCGGAGAGGCACGAGCGCTTTGGCGGTAATTGATCTGTACGCCAGTGTGACAGTAGTTTGACATGCACTGATCGAGCTGTATCATGGAGGGATGCGTGAGCTCACGGCTCGTCAAGGTGTTCGCCGGGGTCGTGATCGCTTTCACCGCGACCGTCCTGATGCACGTGCGAGACCCCTCCGACGTGCTGTTGGACAGCGGTTACGGTTATCCCGAGCTGTGGCGGAAAACCGGCCTGGCCGGTGCTCCAGCACGCGCTGCAGCGTGCATCCTGGCGGGCGCAGTGCTTCTGGCTGCGGGCTGGCTCTACCGACTCCTATTCGCTCCTCTGGAGCTGCTGCGGAGTCCGGACGAGGTGGGATATGTGGCGGAGGACGGGCGCTCCCGAGCGCGTGCGGCCAACGAAGTGCGGCGGAGGCGCAAGACCGGGGAATTGCCTCCGGTTTACCCGAACGGCTGGTATCGGATCCTGGACTCGCACATGCTGGAACGAGGAGACGTCAAGAGCGTGACCGTGTTGGGTATGTAGGTTATAGATAATTAGCTAAACGACGCGCGCGAGGTTTTCACGCACTGCACACTCCGGCACGAGCGTGGGAAAACGTGACCTCCCCATCTCGCATCTCGACACTTTCCTTAAAAAACAAACAAAACAAACAAAAAAAAAAACAAGAGCAGATCCAGGCCCAAAATGTGATGCATTCTTATGTTGCTAGTAATGAAATTCTGTCCAAGTTCAGTAAAATATCCACGCAGTCACGTACTCATCAGTTAGTGCCAATTGATTCACTGAATCATGATAGTTTTTCATTTTATTGTATTTTCATTTCCCTGGTGATTTGCGCATCCCTCTGAATCTGAACTCATATGTGCGCGCGCGCGTGTGTGTGCGTGTAGTATAAAAATAGGTCTCACACAGTTTCGCAACCATCTGCCCGTTTTGAGGTCACTTCAATAACTGGCACTAGCTGTTCAAATATGGAGTAAAAACTGAGATCTTTAACGGTGAAAGAAAATGAATCATTCAACACGAAGCCTCAGTCTGAGCTGCAAAAATACTTAGATATTCCAAACTCGTTTTTTTTGCAATAATTCTTTTGTAATTCTATTTTATTTTCTCTTGCTCTTTCTGTCCAATACCGATGGGAATTCCGACTCTTTTCACTGAGTCAGATCACTAATAAGAGCCGACTCTTTCGGCTGCCAAACGACTCACTTGCATTTTTCTCTAAACCGGACAAAACAGAACCATTCATTGTTCTCCTTTGCTTAACCAAGGCTGAAATTTTTCCTTGAAATCTTACTCTAAGAAAATAACTTTATTCTGCTTTACTTTTGTAAAATGGTTAAAATCTGCAAATGTGGAGTCAAACAGTGATTTATAAAGTAACTGAATCACAACATGAAGCATCAGTGTTAGTGTTAGCAAAAATATTTAGATGTAAAAAAAAAAAGTTTTTTTGCTGGTTTTTTGCAATAGGCTTTACTATTTTTGTAATGCCATATTCTGAGCAAAATTTTTCTAACATTTTGAGCAGTCTTTAATCGTTCTTTTTCCAATTAATTATGGCTGAAATTGCATTGCATTTTATTCATTTGAGCAAGTTGTAAAATCCGCACACCAAATGTGCAACTTGCCAAATAAAATTAATTTCCTTTTTAACATGTTAACTAATTGCCTGATAACTTTATACTACATACATTAAGTAAAATGTCACCAGGTAGCAATGTAGTAGCTCCTCTCTGTCATATTACCTCATACACACAGCTGCCCGAACAAACACTGCCTGAACATATATACAGTTCATGCATCCAAATTGGCTTTCAATGTTCACCTATTAAACATTACCTAGAGATCCAGGAGTAGCCAATGCCAAGTAGTAACATGTGTCAGAACTGTTATCAATGCAGTACATTAACACAGTGAAGGTCACTGATTAGAAATGTCAGAACACAGCCAGAACCTGATCTATATATATATATATATATATATATATAAGAAAATAGGCTGCATACATGGTGCTTTCATTGGACATTATTTTGTAAATATCTCGTTGAATATTAATAAAATGAATTCATTATATTGAAAAAATGTTTTTTGACAGGTTTATATTACAATACATATTTCCATATAATGACTAAATCATATTATACAGTATTTCACCTCTTCCAGCCTCAGATGCACATTAGACAATAAAGGACATTTATCTCAGATAGACTATCTTTGTTCTGTTTTCTTCAACTTGTAAAAATTGAATTAAAATCAAATTGATATTTAACGTGATTTCGAAATGTGTGTGTTTGAGTGAAAATTAATCTTTAATAACAATTAACTCTAATGAACATGGAAATATAAACTCATTCATATTTTAGAGATTATATTCAGATCATATAATAAAGTTAAATAAAAGCGTTTTTAAAAAATCCCCATGTGCACACCTGCCATCATGGTGATTTTCAAATGTTGTTCATATTGCTAATAATTCAGATTAGGAATAAATATAATAGGAATTTTTCAAATACATGTTGGAAAATGTTAAAGTCTGAGGTAGTTATTGTATATGAATATGCAACATCGGGCTATTGCGTATTTGTTATTTGTCAGTTTAAATGCAATGGAATGAACAGCTAAAGTGAGCTTCTCCAAGGTCACTCAGGGTGAAAGATCTGCTGACTCGTGTCATGCCACAGATACTTCTTATATTACTGACCGAATGTAACCTCAGTGATGAAAATTGAGGATTAAGCTGTTTGAGTTTGAATCTTGTCACCAAGGCAGTTCAGCGTCTTTAGTTACCTCACGTACTTCATTCTGTTTTGCTCGGAGTGTGCGTTTCTTAGAGAGGTTGCTTTGGAGAGAACTTTTTATGTTGTAAACATTTTTGGGAAACTTTTCTTTTGTTAGTAAGGGACTCAAATGTATCCTGGCTGCTTAGAAATGTCATGTTTCTCCACTGGATGACTGTGGAGAAGATCTGGCTGCATGGTGGCCATGATTCAAAACAACAGAATATAAAATGAAGACTTAGTTTTAGAAATATGGGCAGTCATGTACTGTTGAAGGAAAAATCCATCCCGAATGACGTATCACATATCAATAATTGTACTCAATGTGTGATTTTCAGTTGTGCAAAGGATTTATTTCCTGATAAGTCAGAATGTACTTTTTATTTAAAATTTTTCGGTTTAAAGTTAATTGAAGGACATGTTTATATTTACTTTCACAATGATTTCACAGTAATTTCCCACAGTGCCATTCAACTACCTGCTAATAATGGTTCCATTGGGAATTCTCTACCTTTATCTCTCTCAAATAAATAACCTTTACATTTTTAACTTTCGATCTAATTCCACTATCGTTGCCATCATGCTCATCATCTTGTACATCCCATGTGCAAAATAAAGACATAGCTGGACAATTAAATATAGATGATCCTCCCAAATAGTTATATCTGTACACAGTTGTGATTGAAGAACTTGAGATATAGACACACAGTTTCTTAATGACACTGTTGTGTTGGTTTGAAATGTGGGAACAGTGTCATGTTACGGGGTTGGAGAAGGATGCAAGTGCAGTTAAAGCTTTTAACGAAGAGAGGTACGCAGACAAATCCAAATCGTAGGGCAAAATCATGGTCAAAGGCAGAATACAAAAACTGTGAACAAGACCAAAGAAGCGGAAACGAGAACACAGAACAAAGGCTTGGTTACGCACTGGCGGCAAAACATAGAAACACGATACGTCGCCCAGAACAAAGACACACAGGGTTTAAATATACAATGAAATCTAAGGGGATGGCACAAAACAGCTGAGGAATAGATAAGTGCTTTCTTGTTTCGGGCAGTTCATGCGTGCTAAATGCTCTGGCACTCAGCAGGAGGGGAAATCCGTGACAAAAGGCATCTGCATTTAAAAGTTTATTACCATGCTTAATGGACTATGTATGGCTGGCTGTGGCTCAGTCGGTAGAGCGGGTTGTCCACTAATCGTAGGGTTGGCGGTTCGATTCTCAGCCCAGATGACGCCACATGCCTAACCCTAACCCTAAAGTTGCCCCCGATGGCAAGCTAGCACCTTGCATGGCAGCTCGGCTACCATTGGTGTGTGACTGTGTGTGTGAATGGGTGAATGAGGCACAGTGTAAAGCGCTTTGGATAAAAGCGCTATATAAGTGCGCCATTTACCATTTATGTATAGGTGGTTACAGACTATGAAAGGATTAATTAGTTGATAATGGTTTTACTACATATAGAGGTTGCTATAGCGGTTTGTTAATATCACTCTATAGGGACAGTTCACAGGGAATATTATTTAATTATGGTTTAAGTGGTAACAGAGTAGTTATTGATCGAGATGCATCCAAGAAGTGCAGACATAAAGAGACACAAACTACAAATGTGCCACAGGTTTATGGAGAGTCAGTAACTTAATACTGGGTTCCATTCAGTACCAGGACTTGCTATATGCTTACTGTAAAATATGCTGATATTTTACTGCATTTCAGTGTGTTTAAACTTGTACTATTTTACATGTCTCTTTCAGATTTATGGGTTTTTTTTTAAATTGAAAAACATTATAAAATATTTATATTATATAAGTGCCTTTGACAGTGAAATAGATATTTTACTTCTTACAACAGCAAAATCTTTTTGGCTTTATTAAGTATGCAATTTTATAAGTATGCAATTTTTTTTTTGTAATTAGACATAGCCTCATTTGTATAAATAAATGTATATCACATGTACAAGTCCTAAAATATAGCTAAATGTTGCCCTATTCACCTGTAGGGTTTTAAATTATACTTCAATTTTACTGTCTGATGGCCTTAAATCAAGGGCGTAATCATGGTATGGACATTGGGGGGGTCCAAGCGCTTGGATATTGGGGG
>JAFFST010052769.1:256547-280705 GCA_022414735.1 Noturus placidus
TTGGACTGGGGGAGGAAACCGGAGTACGAGGAAACCCCCGACACACTGGGAGAACATGCAAACTCCGCACACACATGGCCTTGGCGGGACTCGAACCCCGGACCCTGGAGGTGTGAGGCGGACGTGCTAACCACTAAGCCACCGTGCGCCCTAAAAAGAAATATACAAAACATAAATAAAAAAGCCCCAGTTTTTACATGTACATGTTAATCTAAAAACAATTTTTGAATATAATAGCACACCTTTAGGTGCACTGAAATATAATGTTATTACAGAGAATATTTCTAGTGATTGTACATTTATTTATTTCGGTTAGTTGATATCTACAATAATATCACTATTTTACTACCAGGTTCATTTACATAGAAAGGCTCATAAGCAGTGAGTCAGATAATGATTCATAAAAGAACAATAGTGAGGAAATGTGGGCCAAACGAAGCAAAAGGTCAGGATGTGCTCAGTTGCTGAAGTGAAAGCATTTGTTAAGGGGCTGGAAGGTTAGTGAAGGTTTATAATGATCTGTGCACCAGCCAAACCTATCAACACATGACCCTCAGGTCAAGTGACATAGTGCTTAGTGACGCTCTCAATGCTCACATATAGGCCACAACTTTGTGTGTGTGTGTGTGTGTGTGTGTGTGTGTGTATGGTATGTGTGTATAAAAGCAAAAAGAGATGCATATTTGTGTATTCCTACACATGTGCTACATATTAAAGAGATATTCGGACTGTATCTTTATATTCGGACTGTATATTTATTTATTTTTTATCTTATTAACCTTATAAATTCATAGCTTTCCTTGTTACTAATATAGTGCCCTCAAGTTAATGCTCTCAAGTGTATGTCAAGTGTATCTTAAGTGAATCTTTTACCTCGAAAGTAACATATAACATACCTGTAAATCTTATAAAGGTACTGTAGATACAGTAAAATACCCTAAAGCTTTTTTGAAAGGTACATTATATCCAAGGATGGGCACATGGTGGCTTAGTGGTTAACACATTCGTCTGACACCTCCAGCTTTGTGTGATTGATTCCCATCGCTGCCCTGTGTGTGTGGAGTTTGCATATTCTCCCTGTGTTGCTGGGGTTTTTCTTTGTGTACTCCAGTTTCTCCCCAAGTCCAAAGACATGCATGGTAGGCTGATGGGCATGTCCAAATTGTCTGTGGTGTGTGAGTGTGTAAGCCACCATGTGTATGTGATTGTGCCCTGCAATGGATTGGCATCCTTTCCAGGGTGTACCCCGCCTTGTGCCCCATGCTCCCTGGATTGCGCTCCAGGTTCCCTTTGACCCTGAAGGATAAGTGGTATAGAAAATGGATGGATTATATCCAAGGGTATCACCCCAGAGACAAGAAATGCTCAGGTAACCTTTTTCTGATCAACAAAAAGGTGACTCATCACTAAATCCATTTACAATTTTCTTTACTTCAGAAATAGAATCATTGATTGTAGTAAATGAATAATATTCTTCAAGAAGAATAAATGAATATTAAATTAATGGGTTATGCCCTAAACCATTAATGTAATATTCATTTATTCTTCTTGAAGAATTTCCCTAACCGTTAGGGGTTAAAACAGTCTAATAGCATTCAGAAATGTGGTATTTCCGGAAGTCCAAGAAAATAAAAAATTGGGGCTATGGATGTGAAGGATAGCATTTCGCGCTCTACTGTCAATCAGAGTGATCAAAAATCATGTGCCTGTCTTTATATACCTCGGAGGAATGATGTGTTAGCCCTCACGCTAGTCCAGTGGTTCTCAAATTGTTTTAAGCAAGAGAACATATTAGAGAACCCATTAGGTCTGAATTGACTTTGATGCTTGGACCCCTAAATATATTTGATTAGGTGGGTTGTGATTTCCACCACTGCAACAAAATATTTAAAAAAAAAAATTCACAGACCACCTGGCTATGATTCATGGACCCCTGGACCCCACCTTCGGAACCATTGCCCTAGCAAAGAACTAGCTAGTGGGGGGAATTGACTAAAATTGGGAGAAAAATAGGATAAAAACAAACAAAAACTTAATCTTGAATTGCATTAAGCATATAGGACACCAGATCTGTTTACTATGGCTTTTTAATTTTTTTTTTACCCGGAGGCAGTATGTTGATAACGGTCAATGTTTGTTTGTGACTGGTGCAGTCCAGCGTCAGCACTAACTATGATAACTCTGAAAATAAAATGAGTGTTTCTGTAGCATGCTCTCAGCCTGTAAAGGATTTGGAGCTCCTGTGGTAAGAACACAGCTGTTACAAAACCAACTTGGTGTAAAATTGATAGAGCGTGTGTTACAAACTGTTATATAAGAATGATTGTCACAGCTAGTTAAACTTGAGTGGAACTCTAGAGATAAGTGAAGAGCATGGCGTAGATAGCACAATCGAAAATCTAGAAAATAGTAAGCTGTGAAGATGAATGTGAATGAATGTGATATTAAAAATGTATAAATACATTGGTATGTATTCTTTTAATGTAATTGAATGGTTGTTAGAATGATTAAAAGTTTTATGAGTAAGGAATGAATCACATTTATTGTATAATAATAAAATAAAATAATAATAAGATAATCAGCAGTGATAATTAATTTTCCAATATAAGCAGATTACAAAGTATGTTATTCCTCTTATACTACAGGAGTTTACTAACAATTGCAAATTTTAATTTATTAATGAATGGTAACCATACTTATCACATCCATTAATAGATACATTTCATGTTGTGAAACATCCACAAAACAAGTTCTTTCTTTTCTGTCTCTGGAAGTTAGTAAGATCCAAAACGCTGACAATATGGTAAGATATGGTGGAAATCTTTATTAAGTCAGAAAAGTACAAAATGCTGACACCATTCATAAATGTTTCCTTAAGGAAAACTTAGCCAACAATCTTTGTTTACCTTTAAAAAAGATAACCCATCAATGATTATGTTTTTCTTTGGTAAATAACAAGACAAAATCTGTTAATTATTAACCTTAAAGATTATTTGGAGCATCCACCAAACAAGTTAAATTCAATTCAGTTCAGTTTAATTGGTATCGTGCTTTAAACAATGGACATTGTCACAAAGCAGCTTTACAGAAATATATACATTTAGGATATAAATTTTACATTTATGAATTTATCCCTAATGTTCAAGCCTGAAGCAACGGTGGAACGGAAAATCTCCCTGAGGAAGATACCGCGAGAGGAACCAAACTCAAAAGGGAACCCATCCTCATCTGGGTGACAACGGATAGTGCGATTATAAATAAATCCCTTCTATAAACTGTGTACTACATGGTCAAATAGTGCAATTGTTTAACCAGGAAGACACAGATTTACTAGGATTTACTACAGATTTCACATGAAGTCTGGTGAAATTTGTTGAACTTCTCCACAGTTCACAGATGGAGACTTGAGTGCAGAACTATTTGTGGCAGTTGCAGTCCTAAAGCTATCACAGCATAACTGTTTATAAGGCATCTTCATGGTTTTGAAGTGGTACCAGCCTCAATAATTTCAATGATCTTGAGGCTGTCATCCTCAGCAGCAGCGAGTGAGAACTCCAACTAGACATAGGGCATCAGGATGGGGAGGTCCAGAGAGGAGAAGGGATCAGGACCACTGATATCTCAGGAGTAGCATGTGTGGCTCGGCAGAGAGAGAGAGAGAGAGAGAGAGAGAGAGAGATTGTTAGGTATGCTTATTGTCACATGGCTAAAAGGTAACACAGACATGAGGGCACCCTGGGACATAAAGCAGCCAACCACTTCACCGATAACAGGCAAGTGAATGAGTTGTTACTACAGCAACAAAAATCTATTAGAACAACCAATCAGATTTGAGAATTCAACAGGGATGTGTTATAAATACTCGTAAATGCTGGACTTTTATTTTTGACATTTTCAGATTGACTCAAAGAAAATATCAAAACAACTATTTACTCAAAAGCAGTGTAATAAAAATGCAATAAATATGGAATCACTGGACAGACACAGAGACTGAGTATCACAACGAGCTGAAAGTCTCTGGGGAGCGATGTATTCAGGAGTAGCATTGCATCATTAAAAGCCTGCTTGTGCCAAATTAAGTTAAGAGCACTTTAAGCACTCATATGATGGTTGATGCCATTTACAAAGTGCTGAAGTCATGCTTTCTGTGCTGGCAGGCTCTACATAAAATTCACAGTAATTCCTTACCGTCCAAAACCCCATTCAACTTCTCTCTCAAGAATGCATTCACTCAATAAAAAATTGTTATGTTAAGAATGCATTCATTTTTTCTTTTCCCATTCTCTGTAATTTTTTATTTTAACACAAATCTATGTATGTATTTTGGGGGCTGTTTTTTACCGCTTCACCACTGTGCATCGATCCGAGGAAGGGTGGTTCGTGGCAGATGGTACAAAAGAGATGCCTGAGAGCATGTTGGATTGAAAAAACCTCATCTGAGGCCCAACCATACAGCCTGTCAAGATACAGAGCCATTATGGCTGCTGATACAATCCAAATGAAAGCCATGTTTTTTGTCTCTTCCTGTTATTTTTGTACCATATTTCCACTGAATATGGCCTTATTGTAAGCAGCTGGGGCCCCATTGAAACAAATGTTGCCAAAGCAATATTTTTTCATGCAAGAATGATTAGATATGATAAGCATTGTTGAACCATTTAAAAATTTTTACATAGTATTGTTAGCCGAGACAAATTTCAGACGTTCATTTACGTTAAAGCAAGACAGGGCAGGCTGGTATAAAAGGTTCTAGCAGGGTTAAACCTGCCCTCTCTTTCAAGAAAAAAAAAAATCACAAATGGTGTCTATCTATCTTTCAATAAACTGTGTATGCGTAATTGTTTTTAGTCTATGATGAAACCCCACGCTATAAGACTCAACCATACTGCTTTCATAATTATAACACTAAGTTACTTCTTAGTAGTAGACTTTTTAGCCCTCATTTTCACTTGTAACCAGAAGCCACTCTATAGAAAACCTGAACATTTTATACCACTTCAAAATCTCAGGTATCACTTAAACAGACATATCTAGGTCAGCTATTTTTGTTTTCTCTCCTACTTTCTCATGTCTAGGAAAAAATATCTATGCTGGAGCTCTCTCTCTATAGTTTTTTTCAAACTCTCTACAGGTCTATGCGATTTTGGTGAGCCACCCTCCACAGTCCAGTGACCACCTCACACCTACACCAGTCTCCTATACTGCAGGCTTCTACCGTATCCCTGTAGTTGGCCTTACAACCAGGATGTCAATCTACTCCGATAAGGTTGGTGTTGGTGAATTTGGGTCAAATTGTATACATAATAAATGGTCTTGTTTAACCTAACTTTTCAGTTTTAATAGATTTTAATAGCTTTTTTTTAAGTTACAGCAACTACCTAGAATTTAATAAGTGAATATGTGTGAAAACTATATTAATATGTATATGTGTAAATGTGTATTACTATGGTGGGTGCACGGTAGCTTAGTGGCCTCACACCTCCAAGGTCGGGGGTTCAACTCCCACTTCTACCCGTTTCCTCCCCCAATCCAAAGACATGCATGGTAGGCTGATTGGCATGTCCAAAGTGTCTGTAGTGTCTGAATGGGTGTGTGAATGTGCATATGATTGTGCCCTGTGATGGACTGGCACCCTGTCCAGGGTGTACCCCACCTTGTGCCCGATGCTCCCTGGGATAGGCTCCAGGTTCCCCCGTGACCCTGAAGGAAGGAAAAACGGTATAGAAGATGGACGGATGGATGGACGGATGGATGGATGTATTACTATGCAAGTTGGAAATTTGAGTGTTTAGTAAGTGAAAACAGTTATAGAGCAGTATTTGATCTTAATATACATACTTGGATATGATATTTTTAATAATTGTTTATGCTAAGGTAAGTGGTGAATATTTATTTGATTCCTTCCTCTTATTATTATTATTATTATTATTATTATTATTATTATTATTATTATTATTATTATTATTATTAATTATGCAATTAGGTATGATTTTTACTGAAACTTACATAGTTATTGTTAGCATTAAATATTGCCATATCTTTATATTTTATTTATTTTACTATCCAATAAGCTCAGTATGTAGTAGAAATTTGTTATAATTAATGTTTTTTTATTTTATGAAATCAAATTGTTAATTGTTTGTATATTATTCTGCTATTAGCTTAGTCATATCTTTATTGGATGACATGTATTTCATTCTTGTGATATATAGTATGTTTTCTTAAAACTATACCACTGAGATAAATTTGTATGTGTATTGTGGCATTTTAGAAGTTTTTTTTAACTTGACGAATTTGAGAACATTTTCTTTAAACACCTTAATGAGACAAGAAAGAAGAGTGATGTCATATTATATTATACATGTTTATAACAACAACAACAACAGAAAAGAAAGAAAAAATGCTTGTCTTTTTGTTTGGATCAAAGAGGATTATATACACAAAACTAACAAACAAATAAAAAAAACCCCAGGGAATATATTGTTGGTCTTGTGAAAAAAGGTCCACTTTGTCCAGAAAATTTGTGGAAAATATTTCATAATTGTACTATACTGTTTTTAAAAAATAAAACAATGGTTAAGCAAATAAAAAAAGGAAGCTAGTACAAAGGTACTAATATAGCAACCTACAACTGAAAACCAAGAAGAACTCAAAACATCATGCACTAAACAGCTAAATGGGTTAAACCTACAAAGCTAGGAATAACATAAAGCACTTAGGACAATATGTTGGAATAAAGCAAGAATATGAACATGGAATGACAGCGCATACAGAAGCGCAATGTGATTACAGATGACTGAATGGATCGTTTAAACAATGCTTGATGAGCTGGAAACAAGCATTGGTATTAGCACTATTAATACTCTGCCTCCATTTTGTTTTCTCCTCCTCAGAGTATCCATCTTTCCTTCCTGCGCACTGTGCCACCTTACTCGCACCAGGCGCACGTGTGGTTCGACATGATGCGTGAGTTCCGCTGGAACCACATCATCCTGATCGTCAGTGACGACCACGAAGGTCGAGCCGCACAGAAGAGACTCGAGACCCTTCTGGAGGAGAGGGAGACCAAGGTGAGCTGTCCTTGGATGTCTAGAGCTTGAGTGTATGAGCGCGTGGGTGTGGAACATGTACATTTAACAATCTCAAAGGTCTTCTATGTATGTAACTGTTTGCTTTTCTGTTGCGTGAAAAACATCTCGCTCATGCCATTTTGTAAATGTCGGCTCAAGCCTGAGGCATCAACAGCGTCTAATGTGGTCTAATCTAGTTGAAGTTTTGTGCATTTCTTACTCATCTCACATTGTTTTTTGCCATAGTCTAAATCTCATGAGTCGCTCCACGGCAAGAGTAAAATGAAAATCTTAACCTGGGGCTTTACAAAGCATCACTGGCTCACTATCGGAGTTTATGTTTAATAGGTTGTTGCATCTCTGTATTCTCAAAGCATTATAATTTGAAATCGGTCAGCAGTTTTACATCAGCATCCAGCAGTGTGTGTTTGGTTGAGTTTTTGTTTGACTTATTAAAGTAATGAAGTCTGTGTTATAATGACGATGAACTTTTTAAAGGCTCTCAAGCTAAATCATGGTCCCTAATTGACATCTGTGCTGTAGTAATTACCATTGCCCTCTTTGTAGATAGAGAACATTATTAATATTGAGACTATTTCAGTGTAGTTGCAATTAAGCTTTAGAACTGCTGGGAATTGTTCCCTTGTGTAGATTATAGTCGATTGGACTGAAATTGTTTTCAGACTGCTAATATAACCGCACACATAAAAAATGCATTGAATTCAGTAGCGGTCCATTAATGAAAAATGATTTGTTCATTTTCCAGAGTTATGCTATATGAGCTTAATAATTATATTTCCTGCTGGGTTAATACGAAACGAATATAAAGTACTTTATATTGTCTGGCATAATTATGTATGTCATGAAGAGAGATTGATTTGGATTGCTTGTAGAAAAGGGCTCGATTCTTGCATAATCCCTGATTTGACCCAGCTTCTTTGCAATTCTTGGTTAAAATGAAAGATTTTATATATTTCTATTGATACTGTGGTAAGTGAGAAACATGATAGTGGCATTTGTTAAAGCGAAGTAGGCATTTTTTCTCTGATGAATGACTCATTTATACAGTTTTTCTATTTGTGTGGCAGAAACCCTGATTGATCAAAATACATTATGTGGCCAAAAGTATGTGAACACTCCTCCATCACAGTCATATGTACTTTTTGAATTCCAGATTTAGTTCTCCTTTGCTGTTATATTAACTTCCATTCTTTCAGGAAGGCTTTCCACTAGATTTTGGAGTGTGGCTGTGGGGATTTTCCCATAAAGCCACAAAAGCATTAGTGAGATCAGGCTCAGGAGGGCGAGGAGGTCTGTGATGCAATCAGCAAGGTGATCAGTGGGGTTAAGGTCTGTATGGGGTCTGTGCAGGACACTCAAGTTCTTCCACTCCAGCCTTGGCAGAGAAAGTCTTCATGGAGCTTGTTTTTTGTAAATTGTAATGTTATGGCATACAAAGACATTCTAGAAAACTGTGTGCTTTCAACTTTGTGGCAACAGTTTGGGGAAGATCCAAATATGGGTGTGATGGTTAGGTGTCCACATACATTTGGCCTTATAGTGTACATTAGGGTGTTGTTTTAGGAATCTCAAGCATTTTTAATAAAAGGTTATTTTACAGAAACATTCACTTTTCTGATCCCTGTAATTATTTGAACAATTATACCTATTTGAGCCACAAATGAGCCATAATAGTACTTGTCCCTGAAGTCATGTCTAAAGGTTTAGGGGCATATTTTGAGTTATAAAAAAATAATTTTCTCCCTCATATTAAACGCAATAATGTATATGTCACTATCACATTTATTATTTGGATGATATAAACAACTAAAATGGTGAGTAAATATTATAAATAATATGATGGAAATGGCTGTCCTTTAGAGTCACGTTACTTGTGTTATCGCTCAACAAACAACTCTTATTCTGGGGTTAAAAAATCTCCTACATCCTATTTCCTGTAAAATCCATCAAGAAATTCACATGCTGTCTCTTTTCAATTATCAGAAATATTATTATTTGTCTCATAATGTGTTTCTGTTCCTCAAGTGAACACCATTCTTTGTGTTCTTTGTGTTCTTTGTGTCACTGGTGTTTCATTGTGACATCGGTATTGCCATTTTATTTTCGATCACAATAAATCAAAAGGGTCATAAACATAAATTAATTGACTGCTGCTTCATTCAAGAGTTAGGATTTGAAGGATTGTATCATTGCGTTTTTAGCCGTATCATTCAAATACTTGTATTATTACAGCAAAAATATAACGTTGCAAATGAGCAAACATCACACAGTCACAATTTTCACAAACTTGATTGAAGTAAATAAAATCTTAATCACTTCATTTTCTAGATTATCATTATATCTCTATGCCGGTGACTACATGTGCGGAATAGATTGAGAAATAATATTTCTAAAAAATAAAAAAAAAAGATAATTGCATAAACTTTCTTTAAATCAATGTACAAAATCAATCAATCAATCAATCAATCAATCAATCAATCAATCAATCAATCCAATGAGCTGCCATTTATGTGGAGTCCTAAAGTCAAAGGGTTAACCAATACTGTACCCTAAGTTTAAATGTTTAAAAATGAAATCGATTTCAAGACATAGTGCTACTCCAAAATTGGACAATTCTGTAGAATGAAAACAAAGTTTGTGGATCATGTGCCAAAAGTTTTATTCATATTCCAGAAGACCAAAATCCAAATTGCAAGGCCAATAGTCAAAGTGTCATATGGTAAAGACAACACAAAGCAACATGACTCAGAACTCATACTAAACACATGGTATAGGCAAGGCTATGCAATAAGTTAATTTTAACAAACAACCAGGATAACCAGATAACAAGTTTATCTAGGAAAACAACCAGGAAGTGACTCAGAAATGCAGAGGTCATGCTAGAACTCTAAAGAACGCGACCTCTGCTGGTGTGGAACTGTTTTTCCTTATTAAGCACGCAGTGTTATATTTATTTATCAAAGCAAAACCTTTAATAATCACATTCCTTATAGAACTATTTGCATATTTGAATTCCTTTAGATCATGTAATATTAATTTTCCAGATATTTATCAAAATTGTGAACATATTCCCTATATAGGTGCTGGACAGGAGAGCCTACCAGATTTGTATAATGGTGCTTTCGATTAACTTCATGCATAATGTACAAAATTATAAAAGACCTGTATTTAGAACCAGAAGCAAAATCAGAATCACTGTGTAATCTGGATATTAGTCCCATAATCAGGCTGAGATCAGATTTATATATATAGTACAGAATTGTATGTTCCTGTGTTACAAGAGATTATTTATACCACTGCACAAGATCCCTGCACCGTCCAAGTATGGCTAAGGCTCTCATGAGGCTGTTGCCCTCAAAAAATCACAAGATGAAAAGAATGCAATATGCTGCAGTAAAAAAAACAACAACTCTTCCTACTGCAGTATCTCCATCTCTATTCATTAAGCCAGCTAACAAGTTTAGGTCAGCAGAATGGTTTTAGGATCATGTGCTTCTCGGAACATTCAAATGTTTTGAGATAACATTTATAAACATTACTACAAAGCTACTACCACATTTTTAGTACCCTGAATTGCATTCCTCCTTTTGAGTTGCATTGCTCCATTTTTTTGTAAAGGGAAGACAAACACTGAAAACATTGTAGCAAAGCAACTGGGTAAGTATAAGCTAGCTAATGATTTGAGGCTAATGATTCAGCTAGCTACATAGGCATAAAGTCTTTTAAATGGACAATGAAAGACATAATGTCAGTGAAACCAAGGCAAAACTACCGAAAATATCAACATTTTCCACCAGATATTTTGTTAATTACTAAGAAAATGCTCTGTATGTATGTAGTCAGCTAAAATTCATAATACTTACACTTAGCGTCAACCACAAACAGGATTTAAATGTTTTTTCCTTCTCTGTACAGGACTTCAAAAGCTGATGAATTTACACACGTAAAGGTGTGTAAATTCTTGCTAGCTAAGTGTGATTTCCTCACACAGTGAATGTCTTGCTTTGATCCAGTTGTTGGATAGTTATGTGTTGCAGCAAAACCAACACAAGCCTAAACTATTCAGTTTGTGACCGGATACTGGTTGTCTGATTATCCAATTGTCCACAATATTCCTGTAGCCATAACGAACTCTTTAAATGCCATTTTCACTTTCCTTTTTCACTTTTGGGTTAACTAGACTTTTAAATGCTTTACTTGTGTTGGCATGAAGCTGAGATTTCATCTGTCCCTTTCTTAATTTACGAAGAATACCACTGTTTGTTCCTAAAGACATCAATTATTTTGGCATGTTACAAGTCAGTGATGAATTAGAGCGGTCTCTGATGCTTTTGAAAGCCCTGGTGTTAGGACTTCCAATTTGGAGCAGGAAAATTTGTTAGATTGCTTTATTGCCCATCCTTTTCAACTGTTTATAATATTCTTCTGTGTCTGCATATTTTCTCTGTGCACATTACTCATCAGAATAAAAAAAGGAACTATGAAAACCTCGACCAACTGTCCTATGACAACAAGCGAGGACCTAAGGTATACTTGCATGGTCAATGCACGCCGCCCACCAACTTAAACGTTGCAACTAGAATCTGGCCAGTCAGCCATTGGCCAATCCAGAAATGCCCTTATCTTGGTAGCACGTGTTTCTTTTTACATCGAGAATTTTTTTTTGGTACTCTTATGATTTAAATGACGAATGGACTTGTTTTGAACGATTATGATTTTCGGTTTTCCAGAAAAACAAAAAAAAAGAGAGAAAAGTAAACACGCTCCGCTTCTGTCATTATCATTTTTTCCCTTTCAAATAAAGGAATGCATGATTCAGATCAAATAGAAAAAATCTCCTTTGTTCCTTTGTTTAGATGCGCTAGTGTGGGACACGTCACATTCCCAGATACTACTTCCTCCCTTTTGCGCAGCACTTTCTATTTTTTCTTTTGTTTTTCTTTGGGCAGATCAAGCCTTTCACCTCTCACACCCTTTCTCCCGGTTTCAGTTTCCGGTTGCATTGGCCTCTCTCCCCAAACCTCTAACATGCACGCCGTTCTCTGGAGCCTTGATAACCCTCAGCATTGCATGCAACAATACAGACGTTTTTCCCCCCTCTAGCTTTTTTTTTTTAGTTTATCCAATTTTCCTTGGAGCGCTGTCATTTTTCCTCCTTTTTCAATCACACAAAAGCAAAGACAATTCAACCAAAGCAGTGAAGAGAGATTAAAGAGGCAGCATGGTCCTGGGGTGGGGAAGTGTCGCTAGCTTTTACTGACTGTGTGCCCCGATCCCAGGCAGAGAAAGTCCTCCAGTTCAACCAAGAGACTAACTTAACTGCCCTGCTGCTGGAGGCCAAGGAGCTGGAGGCTCGCGTGATCATTCTGTCCGCCAGGTGAGACATTATTTATTACTCTGAAATGGTACCGGCACTGCTGAGTATAAATCATGGTGCAGTAATGCATAATGAGGGCCATTCTGATATCGTCAAGCAGAACACCAGTAAATCCGTTACTAAAAAATGGAAAAGTGAAAAACAGCGAAACATGGTAGTGGTAGTATCATTTTGAAAGTTACCCTGTTGCTTCTCTGACTAATGCCATTCTTACCTGGTCACTGGCATTTGGTGGATCGCCTCCTCCAAGCAGAATATATAATCTATCCTTGCATCTTATTTAGTATAACAACATTAGAGAATAATTGATTACGCAATACAGTCACAGAACAATACAACACAAAAATAATTACAAGCCTGTTATTAAAAGTGCTTATAGATCTAACTCTATATAGAAGAGGCTTTTAGAGTAGACTGAAAGGACAGTGTTTGCCTACAGTGAAGATGACGCTGCTGCCGTATACAAGACCGCTCGGTTTCTCAACATGACTGGCTCTGGCTACGTGTGGCTAGTCGGAGAGCGGGAGATGTCTGGTAAAGCTCTGAGTGAAGCTCCTGATGGTACGTATGGGACGACGATGCTAAGGTAGAGACACTGGAAAAGCACATTTTTTTCCCTGCTGTATTATTTTCAGCATATTTCACTAGATTGTGAGTAAATCTTAGATGTTTAATGATATATGATTGAAAATCCTGATGTTGACTTCCATTAAGGTCCTTTAATTAAATGAATAGTTCATTTGAGATTAGTCTTTTAAAAGGAAGATGATAAATCCTGGATAAAATGGATGTACCTTGTGCATTTTATCCAGGATTTATTGTCTGTATTATATCAAGGGATTCCCTTTTGTGATTTTGATCTAGCCTTAACTATAGTATTATCACTAATTCAAGCAGAGCTGAACAATATTGAACTCTCTGGCAGGTGTTTGCTGTGCAGTTTGTGAGATATAAATTCTCTTACATTGAGTCTCAGGGCAACAAAAATGTTTAAATCTAAAATATAATATCTCCTAACATTCATTTGTAGTTATTTTATACCACAGGGTTGTTAAGGTTTATTGTTTTTAAAAATATTAGTAGCATTATTAATTGTATTGTTTTGATGCCGACACACACAGGATTAATTGGCCTTCAGCTCATTAACGGCAAGAATGAGTCAGCACACATCAGCGATGCAGTGGCGGTCGTGGCTCAGTCCATTCAGGAGCTTTTCGAGAAGGAGAACATCACTGAGCCGCCTCGGGGTTGTGTGGGCAACACAAACATCTGGAAGACTGGGCCACTCTTTAAAAGGTCAGGATGACGTGCAGCTAGAAAGCAAAAGCAGACAAGATTGTGTCTGATCCAGGAAGGTTTTTTCCTGATGTACTCTGCATAAATTTGACCGTGTTTGCATAAATTTAATCATTTGTCTGTGATAGAGAAAAGCTTTTCGTTTCTCCTTGGTGTCTCTCTGTACTGCAGGGTTCTGATGTCATCCAAATACCCAGACGGCTTGACAGGACGAGTGGAGTTTAATGATGATGGAGACAGGAAGTACGCTCATTACAGCATCCTTAACTACCAGAAGAGCAGGCTGATTCAAGTCGGCATTTATAATGGAACTCAGGTGTGCTGCTTTTTTTTTATTATTATTCAGATAATATTAACAGCATTAAAAGCATGATTCTGCAATTGTGGTGCCATTTAGTCCTCGTAACTCGAAAAATTCAACTTTTTAACATTAAATTATTCAACATAACAGTAGAATCTAACAAAACAGGTATTCAGCTATTCAGTTAAAGTGTTAACCCATCTCAGGCAACAATCTCATATGTTTAGATGTTTGCTTTTCCGACACTGGCTGTATTTTTGTCTTAAATGAATTAGCATTTAAGTTGAGCATAGAATTAGCAAATGCACAAAATGTGTTTAACGAACATCCATGCAAATGCCTGAGGACACTAAGGACCTTCTAATGATTTGTATTCTTTTTTTTTAAATAATAATTTACTTTCTGACTGTAATTTGCACAACAGAATTATACTTTTAAAGTGACCTCATTACTAAATGTCACAATATTATGAATAGAATAATATAAAGGGAAAAGAATGAGAGAACTTTTTTTTTGTTTTTTAACTTATTTTTTATTCATGTTATGATCTTTGGGAAATTTCGATGATCAGCAGATACCGTCCTGCTGAACACGTGACTTGAGAAATATTCCAAATGTTTCATAGGGCTGAATGTGATCAAGAGAATGTAAAATGTATATTTTTCATAACCTATGTTGGACAGGTTATGGATATGCATGTTTCAAGCATGAGATGTAAAATCAATTCAGACTTTAATGCAAAAATAGTAGGATTTTGGTAGCATCGATTTCAAGGTAGAGTATATTTGTAGTGGATTGGGATCTACAAATGCTGTTGGATTAATAATTTATGTCACTTATCTGAAATATAAACAATAGTTTGTCCAATAGTTTGTTGTGAAGGACACTTTTCTCATGCTTAAGCTGTCTTTTAACTATACTTTACATATATATTTGTAAATATGTGGGACACAAATGGCACCCCAATCATAAAATCACCCAAGAGATCTACATCTAGGTCACTTGGAGTTTATTTTAGACTGCTATCCCCTCAGGTGGTGCTAAATAAGCAGAGGAAGATCATATGGCCTGGAGGAGATACAGACAGACCGAAAGGTTTCCAGATGTCTACATGGCTAAAAGTATAGTATCATTTAAACAACGCTTATCTTATTTCTGAGATAAGATATCCAGCTTGCAAACTAGCAAAATGTATGGTGAATATTGAATGGGAATTTTAAAAAAAAATACCAGCCATGGTTTCTGCAACACGTTGGTACACAAAATCTTTTGTGTGCTGTGGTATAGATTCTGGCCCAGCCTTGAGATTATTCACCACAATTTCCTTTAACTAATCTTCCTCCTGCTTCAATACAGATAGTCACGATACATCAGGAGCCTTTTGTGTACGTGAAGCCAACCGCGCTGGATGGGACCTGCAAGGAAGAGTACACACCAAATGGAGTCCTAATTAAAAAGGTGATCTGCACTGGACCAAATGAAACCATCCCAGGTAATACAACAGGAACGTTTATGATATGAGATACATACAGTTGCAATCAAAATAATTCACCCCATTGCAAATCAGGTTTATTGTCAAAATGTACAGACTTTCAGCTGTTTGCAATGAACAAATCAAACAAAAGCTACTGAAATAGTTCAACACAATGAATGCTTCAAGTGGTTTCCCCAAATTCAATGCAACTTATTATGACTTCTCCAGTCTCAAAATTATTCAATTCCCTGAATAGAATCCCTCACAACAACACAAATATGCATAACAGTTATCTCAAGCACACCTGATGCAACTAATCAAGGGATTCATTAGTGGCACCAGGTGTGCTTGAGCTGGAATAATTTTGATTACACTGTGCATATATAAACAGTATGCATTTAGTATGATGACGTGTGTGTGTGTGTGTGTGTGTGTGTGTGTGTGTGTGTGTGTGTGTGTGTGTGTGTGTGTGTAGAGGAGGTTAAGAGATCAATGCATGTAAGAACATGCGTGGCTTTGTGTTTTCAAACTGATTATGCTTCCTTTCCAATCTACGCAGGTTTATGTCATGTGTGTATGTCGTGAATGTCATTGTGTATTTTTACTGGAGATTTATGTAGTCTTTATGATTCATCTTATATAAATTAACCATAATATGCTAAATATACCATAGTTTGTGTGTGTTTGGAGATTTCTTTTCAGACTTTAATGATTAGGGTCATGTGCCAGTTCAAGCTAATGTTACGAAGCTCCTTTTGTACAACAGTGCTATTTAATTCTTGATTCTGATTGGCCAGAAAGTATTGGTTCATTTTCTGTCATAGCAGCTCTGTTTATAAGAATGAGCTCGGTCTAATGCATTAGCTTTTCTGTAGTGACAACTTACACAGGGCCTTGTATGATGGTATGACATCAGAATAATCTATGGCTAATAAAGTGTAAAGATTTTGTTATTTAACATCGAAAAAATATTATTGATATGAAGTTTTTAGTAAATAGGTTCTGGAAGGAGTCTCAACTCAGGGCTTAGTAATACGGTAGGCAGTAAATTTTCCACCACTGGAAAGTCTTCAGAATAGAAGACTTTGCACATTCAGGTTTCTCTAACCTGCCAAGCTATTTTTTTGTCTTATTGTGAGGCTAGTGAGGAGGCTAATGTGTGATGTGTTGTTTATTAATAACTAAAACCTTTCATTCATTGGCAAATTACTGTGCTATAAGATCAATAAACCACCTCAGGATGTTATTGGAGTGAGTGTTAAGAGAAAGGTGTGCCTGTTTACACAGCTATGTGTCCAGAATTTGTTCTTTCACATGGCTTGGTTTTTCACGTGGTTTGGTTACAGGACGTCCAACAGTCCCTCAGTGCTGTTATGGATTCTGTGTTGACCTATTGATCAAGCTGGCCATGACTATGAACTTTACTTATGAGGTCCATCTGGTGGCTGATGGGAAATTTGGAACACAGGAGAGAGTGAGTTTGGATTTATATCTTCAACCAAATTATTTTCAAGCAATAAATGATTCTTGCTAGTTGGCGTATTGGTTGTGCTATACCTGACATCTTTAAATTTTCTCATACTATACTATATAAAATATCACATTTATGCTAAGCATTTCTTACATTTAGGTCACTTTTAGGCTAAGCATTTGGGGCTACATTTAGGCTAAGCATTTGGGGCTACATTTAGGCTAAGCATTTGGGGCTACATTTAGGCTAAGCATTTGGAGCTACATTTTGGCTAAGCATTTCAGGCTACATTTAGGCTAAGCATTTCCGGCTACTTTGGGGCTACATTTAGGCTAAACATTGTGGGCTACATTTAGGCTAAGCATTTCATGTTTCTTTTGGGCTACATTTAGACTAAGCATTGCGGGCTACATTTAGGCTAAGCATTTCGTGTTTCTTTGGGGCTACATTTAGGCTAAGCATTTGGGGCTACATTTAGGTTAAGCATTTGGAGCTACATTTAGGCTAAGCATTTTTGGCTACATTTAGACTAAGCATTTCGGGCTACATTTAGGCTAAGCATTTCAGGCTACATTTAGGCTAAGCATTTCGGGTTACATTTAGGCTAAGCATTTCGGGCTACTTTGGGGATACATTTAGGCTAAGCATTTGGGGCTACATTTAGACTAAGCATTTCGGGCTACTTTGGGGATACATTTAGGTTAAGCATTTTCAGGTACATTTAGGCTAAGCATTTGTGCTACATTTAGGCTAAGCATTTCGGGCTACTTTGGGGCTACATTTTGGCTAAGCATTTTGGGCTTTTTTTGGGCTGCCATTAGGCTAAGGATTTCGGGCTACTTTGGGGATACATTTAGGCTAAGCATTTCGGGCTACATTTAGGCTAAGCATTTAGGGCTACATTTAGGCTCAGCATTTCAGGCTACATGTAGACTAAGCATTTTGGGCTACTTTGGGGCTACATTTAAGCTAAGCATTTCGGGCTTTTTTGGGCTGCCATTAGGCTAAGGATTTCGGGCTACCTTGGGGATACATTTAGGTTAAGCATTTCAGGCTACATGTAGACTAAGCATTTCGGGCTACTTTGGGGCTACATTTAGGCTAAGCATTTCAGGCCACTTTGGGGCTACATTTAGGCTAAGCATTTCAGGCTACATTTAGGCAAAACATTTCGGGCTACATTTAGGCTAAGCATTTCGGGCTATTTTGGGGATACATTTCAGCTAAGCATTCAGTCTACATTTAGGCTAAGCATTTCAGGCTACATTTAGGCTAAGCATTTCGGGCTACATTTAGGCTAAGCATTTCGGGCTACTTTGGGGATACATTTAGGCTAAGCACTTCAGGCTACATTTAGGCTAAGCACTTCAGGCTACATTTAGGCTAAGCATTTTGGGTTACATTTAGGCTAAGCATTTTGGTACATTTACGCTAAGCATTTTGTGGTACATTTAGGCTAAGCATTTCGGGCTACTTTGTGGATACATTTAGGCTAAGCATTTCAGGCTACATGTAGACTAAGCATTTCGGGCTACTTTGGGGCTACATTTAGGCTAAGCATTTTGGGCTACTTTGGGGATACATTTAGGCTAAGCATTTTGGGCTACTTTGGGGATACATTTAGGCTAGGAATTTCAGGCTACATTTAGACTAAGCATTTAGGGCTACATTTAGGCTAAGCATTTCAGGCTACATTTAGGCGAAGCATTTCGGGCTTTTTTTGGGCTGCCATTAGGCTAAGGATTTCGGGCTACTTTGGTGCTACATTTAGGCTAAGCATTTCGGGCTACTTTAGGGATACATTTAGGTTAAGCATTTCAGGCTACATGTAGACTAAGCATTTCGGGCTACTTTGGGGATACATTTAGGCTAAGCATTGCGGGCTACATTTAGGCTAAGCATTGCGGGCTACATTTAGGCTAAGCATTTCAGGCTACATTTAGGCTAAGTATTTCGGGCTACTTTGGGGATACATTTCAGCTAAGCATTTCAGGCTACATTTAGGCTAAGCATTTTGGGCTACATTTAGGCTAAGCATTTCGGCTAAGCATTTGGGGCTACATTTAAGCTAAGCATTTTGGGTTACATTTAGGTTAAGAATTTCGGGCTACATATATGCTAAGCATTTCGGGCTACTTTGGGGCTACATTTAGGCTAAGCATTGTGGGCTACATTTAGGCTAAGCATTCTGTGTTTCTTTTGGGGCTACATTTAGACTAAGCATTGTGGGCTACATTTAGGCTAAGCATTTTGGGCTACTTTGGGGCTACATTTAGGCTAAGCATTTTGGGCTACTTTGGGGATACATTTAGGCTAAGCATTTTGTGCTACATTTAGGCTAAGCATTTCGGGCTACTTTGGGGCTACATTTAGGCTAAGCATTTCAGGCTACATTTAGGCTAAGCATTTCAGGCTACATGTAGACTAAGCATTTTGGGCTTCTTTTGGGCTACATTTAGGCTAAGCATTTCGGGCTACATTTAGGCTAAGCATTTTGGGCTACTATGGGGATACATTTAGGCTAAGCATTTGGGGCTACATGTAGACTAAGCATTTCGGGCTACTTTGGGGATACATTTAGCTTAAACATTTTGGTACATTTAGGCTAAGCATTTTGTGCTACATTTAGGCTAAGCATTTCGGGCTACTTTGGGGATACATTTAGGCTAAGCATTTCAGGCTACATGTAGACTTAGCATTTCGGGCTACTTTGGGGCTACATTTAGGCTAAGCATTTCGGGCTACTTTGGGGATACATTTAGGCTAAGCATTTCAGGCTACATTTAGGCTAAGCATTTCAGGCTACATTTAGGCAAAACATTTCCGGCTACTTTGGGGCTACATTTAGGCTAAACATTGTGGGCTACATTTAGGCTAAGCATTTCATGTTTCTTTTGGGCTACATTTAGACTAAGCATTGCGGGCTACATTTAGGCTAAGCATTTCGTGTTTCTTTGGGGCTACATTTAGGCTAAGCATTTGGGGCTACATTTAGGTTAAGCATTTGGAGCTACATTTAGGCTAAGCATTTTTGGCTACATGTAGACTAAGCATTTCGGGCTACATTTAGGCTAAACATTTCGGGCTTCTTTTGGGCTACATTTAGGCTAAGCATTTCAGGCTACATTTAGGCTAAGCATTTTGGGCTACTTTGGGGATACATTTAGGATAAGCATTTTGTGCTACATTTAGGCTAAGCATTTCGGGCTACTTTGGGGCTACATTTAGGCTAAGCATTTCAGGCTACATTTAGGCTAAGCATTTCAGGCTACATGTAGACTAAGCATTTCGGGCTACATTTAGGCTAAACATTTCGGGCTTCTTTTGGGCTACATTTAGGCTAAGCATTTCGGGCTACATTTAGGCTAAGCATTTTGGGCTACTTTGGGGATACATTTTGGCTAAGCATTTGGGGCTACATGTAGACTAAGCATTTCGGGCTACTTTGGGGATACATTTAGCTTAAGCATTTTGGTACATTTAGGCTAAGCATTTTGTGCTACATTTAGGCTAAGCATTTCGGGCTACTTTGGGGATACATTTAGGCTAAGCATTTCAGGCTACATGTAGACTTAGCATTTCGGGCTACTTTGGGGCTACATTTAGGCTAAGCATTTTGGGCTACTTTGGGGATACATTTAGGCTAAGCATTTTGGGCTACTTTGGGGATACATTTAGGCTAAGCATTTCAGGCTACATTTAGGCTAAGCATTTCGGGCTACATTTAGGCTAAGCATTTCGGGCTACTTTCGGGCTACGTTTAGATTAAGCATTTCAGGCTACATTTAGGCTAAGAATTTCGGGCTACTTTGGGGATATATTTCGGCTAAGCATTTCAGGCTATATTCAGGCAAAGCATTTCGGGCTACATTTAGGCTAAGTGTTTCCGGCTACTTTGGGGCTACATTTAGGTTAAGCATTTCGGGCTACAATTAGGCTAAGCATTTCAGGCTACATCAACTACTGCAGTTTACTCTCTTCAAGACTGGAAATGTAATCATATTGTTCTCCTCCCTGTGTGAGTGTGTATATGTGGGTTTTCTTCTTCTTCTTCTTCTTCTTCTTCTTCTTCTTCTTCTTCTTCTTCTTCTTCTTATTATTATTATTATTATTATTATTATTACTATTATTAAAAATGTGTGTGTGTGTATATATATATATATATACAGTATATATATATACATTGTTATTATTTTATTTATTTATTTTTTCTTACTATTTCTCATTTTTACTTGGGCACAGGTGAACAACAGCAACAAGAAGGAGTGGAACGGCATGATGGGAGAGCTCCTAGGTGGCCTTGCGGACATGATCGTGGCTCCACTAACGATAAACAATGAACGAGCTCAGTACATTGAATTCTCCAAACCGTTCAAATATCAGGGCCTCACCATCCTTGTGAAAAAGGTACACCTGCTTCTCCCAGGGTGGGCGCATGAAATATTTATTAGCATTTCACAGCTAGTAAGTCTGTGAAAGAGCACAGTAGTTGCCACCATTACACAGAGGATTAACCATTAAAAAGATTAAAGACTCATACCTTTCATCTGTGTATATTATTGCAGTCTGACCATACAAATGACTGCTTCATGAAATATTTTATATATTTGTGTATATCCTGCTATCATAGATGTATTTACTTGTTGTGTATCAGTTCTAAGTGCTTACAGTTTCTCCCAAAGGTTTATAGGATCCATTAGATACAGTACAGATGGTAAGAAATGTGAGGCACGTCGCTGTGTTTTACAGGAAATCCCTCGTAGTACGCTGGACTCGTTCATGCAGCCGTTCCAGAGCACGCTGTGGCTGCTGGTGGGTCTATCGGTGCATGTGGTGGCGGTGATGCTTTACCTACTAGACCGGTTCAGGTACAAATTGTTGTTGGTCTGACTTGCTACATCTTCCATGTGGTGCATCTCTGAGATTTGTTTCATGTGTTCTGGGCATGTGTTCCTTTACCGGAGGAAAGGGGAATCACAGTTGCTGTCGGTTTGGAGGTGGGGAGATATGGGCTGGCTGTGCTGTGTGAGATCAATCTTGTTCCCCGGTCTTCACAGCTTGCTAGATCATTCTATATTTGGACCGCTTCTTGTATTCAGATGTTGTCGTTGTCTTTGTCAAGGGACCTAGGCATGTCAAAATTTGTCAAAACTTTGTGCAGTTCTCTCCTATTCATCCTCTGCCTGGTTGGTTTCAGCCCATTTGGAAGGTTTAAAGTAAACAGTGAAGAAGAAGAAGAAGATGCCCTCACCTTATCCTCGGCTATGTGGTTCTCCTGGGGAGTGTTGCTGAACTCTGGAATTGGAGAAGGTTACACTGACAGTTTGTTTTCTGCTCACATCACAAAATGCCAGGCTAAAGGCCAGTCTATGAATAATTGGGCAACAAATGCAGCGCACTGGTTTTGAAATCCACCCACGATCATGAGGTTAAATTATCATTAAGCTCAATTACCAGCTTTCATTTGAAGCTATATGGATCTTTATCTAGGAATCATACATTTTTACGCATTTTATTAGCCCAAATAGGATTTGCTGTTTAGTAGTTTCTGAGCCATTGATGAGTGCCATTGCATAATTATTTTGTACACAAGAGAGCGAAAGAAAGGTTGAGATTTAATTTGCATTTGCAGCTGTACTCTCCCAGCAGAACACTATAAAGTCAGAATAATCCATCAGAAACATTAGCTATAGTGCTTTTTATAGGGATGCAACAGCAAAAAAAAAAAAAGACTGCAGAATTCCAGGAAAAATATTATGGGTAAACGAGACTAAGCTTTACCAGAGTTATGGAAAAATAAATAAATAAATTAATTAATTAAACATGCAATCTTGCTAATAATAACAGAAAACTAATGTGAGCTAGTTAACATATCGTGCATAAATAAATGGATTATTAGCCTACAACTTTTTATCATAATGTTAACTAACTCACTAGCTTTTAGTTGTTATTATTAGTATTATTTGTAGCATTAGAGAGATCTTTGGTCCTAACATTTTTTCGGTTTTGTGTCATTGTACAGGTGCCCCGCGTAGCTTCTCAGCGAGAATCCTAGGTATGGTGTGGGCCGGCTTTGCTATGATCATTGTAGCATCCTATACTGCCAACCTGGCTGCCTTCTTGGTGCTGGACCGGCCTGAGGAGCGCATCACCGGCATCAATGACCCGAGGGTAAGATATTTGTTATTTTATCATATTTTATGAATTTTTCCGATTTTAACTAATGGAGAAAACCTGATTGCTGCTCAATAGTGTGCCAGGGAATTGAAATAACTAATTGGATCAATGATTTATTCATTCATCTTAATAACTACTTGATCCGGGTCAGGGCCGTGAAGGATCTGGATCTATTTCCCAACACCTTGGTTGGGAAACCGGTCCATTCACACCTATGGGCTATTTAGTATAGTGTACTTGCATGGTTTTGGGAGGTGGGAAAAAAACAGAGAACTCAGAGGAAACCCACATGGACACAGGGAAAACATGTGACACACCACGCAGGTAGGATCCCGTGGTCAGGATGGAACCAAGTATCGTGGACCTGTGGGGTGGCAGTGTTACCTGCTGCACCACAGTGCCACCCTGATTGACTGATGTTTGTAATATATCTACTTTATTTCATAAGAAGAAACCCAGGATTATGATGATTGGCTTGATGGCTTTATCTGTTGGCAGTTGAGAAACCCATCAGACAAGTTTATCTACGCCACAGTGAAGCAGAGTTCGGTGGATATCTACTTCCGGCGACAGGTTGAGCTGAGCACCATGTATCGCCACATGGAGAAGCACAACTACGAGAGCGCCGCTGAGGCCATTCAGGCTGTTCGGGACAAGTGAGTCACCACTGCAACGACTGCGGCAGGTCTGCTCATGTGTTTACTCAAGGAATCATGGGCCTCAGGTGTTTTCAGGTGTCAGGCTGAGTTGAGAACCCATAGCAGGTCTACCTATGTCTCTCTCACTCACATAAGACTTAATGTTGAGCTTAGGAACACCTTTTTCAGGTTTCCAGCAAAATCGTCTCTGAGGGAATCCAATGAGGGACAAAGGTCCACTGGTCCTGCATTGGATTTCCTTTGCCTATGAGATGACGGTTTGTAGTTCTGGTAACATTTAAAGACACACACAAGTGGGTGGAGGTGAGAAGG
>JAFFST010052769.1:280725-294801 GCA_022414735.1 Noturus placidus
CCCAACAGCAAGCTGCATGCTTTCATCTGGGACTCTGCGGTGCTGGAGTTTGAAGCCTCGCAGAAGTGCGACCTGGTGACCACGGGAGAGCTGTTTTTCCGTTCGGGCTTTGGCATAGGCATGCGCAAGGACAGCCCCTGGAAACAGAATGTGTCCCTGGCTATTCTCAGGTCTGTCCCAGCCAAAGCATCAATACTGTACGCTCCTGTATCTTTTAGTTCGGTCTTGTTTTCATAGATACAATCATCGGAGATATTGTTCTTACTCATATCTCTCTGTGTCTCCCTTCTCCTAACCCCTGCTCTGCTGTCTGTGTGTCCATGTATATATGTGCAATCGGATGCAGTCTTTTGGGAATTAACACAGCCATCTACCCAATTCTCTGTAATAATAATTGACTTTTTCCCCCTTCCTCGACTTCCTGCAGTTCCCATGAGAACGGCTTCATGGAGGACCTGGATAAAACCTGGGTGAGATACCAGGAGTGTGACTCAAGGAGCAATGCCCCAGCCACACTCACCTTTGAAAACATGGCAGGTATGGTTTGCACTCAGCTGCAGATAATCTAAAAGAGATTGGACAAAAACTGCAGCGGTAAGGTCCTGTAGTCCTTTTTTGTCCAATGCCTTTTCTGTTCTTTATTTCTTTTAACTTAATCATCCATGATAGCCTATCTAGATTTTTTAATCATTTTTGAAACTCAAATTATGGAGTTGGCCCCAAGTCTCCGTTTGTGAGATTGATATTTCCTAAAAGTCCCTTGTGATTTCTTTAATATCTCTATCTCTCACTATACCAGGGGTCTTTATGCTGGTAGCTGGAGGCATTGCAGCAGGGATCTTCCTCATCTTTATTGAGATCGCATACAAGCGACACAAAGACGCCCGCAGGAAGCAGATGCAGCTAGCCTTTGCGGCCGTCAACGTCTGGAGAAAGAACCTGCAGGTAAGACAGCAACTCCGCCACCATCCAAAAGATCATAAGGTCACTGGCTATAAGTTCAACTTCAATCAGTGTGGGTGTAACTTTTCAGTGAAACCCTTCCTAGGTGGAGGATGGGTTGGAGATCAACGATCTCTGGCTTTACTGTTGCTCAATTCATGGCCTCTATGATGCCAACCAAGGAAACAATCCTCAGGTTTGGTCTGGGAAGTATTTGGCATATCCAACCAGACCCCTGTCTCTTGTCTGTCCCAACAGGACAATAAGGAGAGTTCTGTGAGTCAAGTTGTGGGTGCAGCTGGGACTCCATCTTTAGTATGTAAAGCAAACTAATTTATTCCACTATCTTCATCTTTGCTGAGCTTTCCTTTTGATTTGTAGGCGCATAAGAACATCCTAAAACTAAGCTGCAAACTATGTTTTGAACTATAGGAATGCTCTAAAGTACCCCTGAACTTTAAACAACGATTTTTTTTTACATTGTTAAATCTCTTTGGATTTCTGGCTCCAACTGTATAGTTATGCTGCTGCTCAGGCCAACACCCAATTGGTAGCAGTAATAAATTAGTTGAAAACATACTTCCTTGGCTCCCAAGTCTCCCAAGTCTCCCAATCAAATCCCAGGGATACTTCAGCTATCCACAACTAGGAGTCCAGGAGAACGAAACTGGGCGAGAGGGATGGCATTATTCTATCCTCTGTAAATCATGACGTAGCATGAGCAGCCGTTTGAAAAAATGCGGTGGCTTCATGTGTCTCGTGCTAGAAATTACCCTTCCCTGTTTGTAGCTATCGTGTGATGGGAAGAGCTAATGTGTAGAAATTGGCAAATGACCAAAGAGAAAAGTGGATTAAAAAAAAAAGAAATTTTTTAGTTCTACCCTGCATGCTAAACAAAATCATATGTGTTACTGTTTATTCTGACAGGTTTGTTTACGGTTAAAGAAATCACTGAGAATAAGACAAACTCTGATACATTTGCATCTATCCATGACAATGCTAGTTTACTAGCTTTAACTAGCCAGCTAGCTTAACTAATGTTGTAGTGAACAAAATGTTGGTTGTTATGGTACATTTTGACAGGTAAATAAATCCTGGGGAATATGCCACTGCAAATTAAGATACAGATAGGATCCTAGTTTTTGTTTTTATCTCTGACAAATGCAAACTAATTTACTAGAAATTATCTAACCGGCTAACTATTCAGGATGGTTGGAGGACATGTTCTTGGGAAATTTGTAGGTTTGGGCATTACATGTACAACATGACATGTTCAGGGATACTTTACTCTTTTGCATTCACAGCGTAGCATATTTATGAATTCTGTGGAATTGTTTTTATAAAGCTAGCACAAAGAGAATAGCCAAATAAAGTGTAGACAATGTGAATGGAGTCTTAAGCAGTGGCAATAACCTTTACATTAACCCAGTCTCTTCGTCGCAACTCTGCAGTTGCATAGTCTGAGAATATACGCTGCATGGATATCTGGAAATAAGTTGCGGAGATCTATGAGGAAATGTTTAGGCTTTGCTTGTCAAGCAGAACCAGCACAATCTTATTCACTACCCGTTCTCGCTCAGCCTTTCGATTTGCCCCTATGTCCCATGGCTTGTCACAAGTCCTCCCCAGCAGAGCTGTGGGTTTAGAGAGGGAGGTTGACTGAATGAGGAAAACTCACAAGGCTTCTAGGAGACTGTGATGTGTACGTGGAGGTGGGCCAGCCTCACGCTGGCACTTTGTACACACTGACAAAAGGTCAGTGCTGCTGCTGTCGAACTGACAGCAGTGCCACAGAAAGGTAAGATCACAGTCTCGTGTCTGTGTCTGCCAATCGATGTCCAGAAACCATCTGCCATACACGTTACACATGCAACCACACACATAATCACACATGATGCACACAAATACTCCATTTGTGTATGACTGTTTTGTGTGGATTTGTGTTGGTGGTACACAGAGGATGTTGGATTGTTGGTTCCTGCTGAGAAGGAGAAGCTTATAGCTTGGGCTAATGGAAAACAGGTTCATGCTGTTACTACTGGACAGTTACAGTTGTAAATTGGACTGTAATAGCAGTCCTGAGATTGTGTTTATATGTCTTAATTCTTAGCAGGACTTAACACATTGCTCTGATCCTAGCATATGTGAGAGCTTTGAGAGCTTGTGTCTATTAAACGATTCTAGTATATGTGTATGTTATGCGTGCATCTAAAAACATCTAAAAGTATAAATTTCCATCTTTGACATGTATGTACTGCACCGTGATTTGGTTAGCATGTGTATGTAACAGGTGTGTCGCACTTTTGAATAATCTGCCCAAATTTTCATTTCGTGTTTCGGTTTTGTCAGCTAGAATAATGATCCAGTTTACAATCTACGCACGTTATTCCAAAGTGCACCACCTGACAGTAGGCTAGGATTACAAAACAGACCCATCACGCTGATGTTAGCCAAAAAAAATGAAGTGCAAACTAAGTAATGTGCTCTGTTGAGCTGTAGGTGTTGTGTCAATGTGGCGATGCTCTTTGCGGGTCTACGCATGTCACGGTACAGCTATGACTCCCTCCTGCTCATCCCTATATGCTAAGGAAACAAGGACATTTTAGGGATTTTGCTTTGAATGTCAACACAAACATCAACTCAAATATCCTGGTTCCAATTTCAGCTAGGAATTATGTTTATTTTATTTCATGTTTTTTTTTTAATATGA
Organism: Noturus placidus; assembly: GCA_022414735.1. Lineage (NCBI taxonomy): Eukaryota > Metazoa > Chordata > Actinopteri > Siluriformes > Ictaluridae > Noturus > Noturus placidus. The sequence continues at coordinate 284,378 of JAFFST010052769.1, forward strand.
TCATTATCCAATGCATTTTATTTGAATGAGCACAGCGTAGTTGCCATGCCAACACTAACCTCTTGCTCATTCAATGCTACTTCATTTCAGTTACATTCAACCTCTGAGTCCTTAAAGGGACAGATTATATCTAGTATTGGTTTAAAATTGGCCTGTGCAGGAAATAAGTAATGCATTTAATGCAATTTAGTACAAGACTAGATATAATCTAGATTCTTGTGCTAACTTTAAGTGACAGAGGTACTAAGTTGTGTTTTTGAAATTAAGTGTCAGGTGATATTAGGAGTCATTAAGGATATGAAAGAATACTCCGGAACAGTCTAGTGTTTATATATTTTTGTGTCATTTTCTTGTTCTCTGCCAAACCCTGCATGTGATAGAAATTCACACCACACGTATTAAAAAGAAACGTAGCCTTTTTTCCCCCCATCTTGTGTGTGGGGTGAATTTCAGTTATACCCGAAAGAAGGTATAATGATTCAAAATGGTATTTACTGTATATTGTATGTAATCACTCATGTTATATCTTCTGCTGCCCTGGCATTTTATTGATTGCATTTGATTATTGCCCGCCCACCAAAAGTTGTGTTTTATTGTGATTTCCTGTGAAATTAAGAGTTGCTTGGCTTCATCAGTGGCATTATTTTCTTCAGCAAGCTCATTTTCGCTCCTTCTGCTTTTGCTTATGGATCTTAAAGTCTTAATGATCTTTAAGTGGATAAATATTCATTTTTTTTCTTTTCTCCTCCTCTATGCAGCCCTCTTCCTCTGTAGAGACTCAGGATGTAAGAATACCTTAAATATGAGCTTTTCTCACACTAACACACTCAGTCTTGTGCTGTATCCTCGTGGCATAATGTAGCGGCCAGAGAATAGCCGTGGGGCACTTGGATGGACGCTGGGAGGGAGGAAGGGAGGGAAGGGACCAAACGTAGATTGTAACTATATTTTAAACATGGACCATATGGTTACTGGATGAATATCTGTGGAATTTGACCAGTGTACAGAAGTCTATGGTGGTACACATGCAAAGGACCCTTACTTGCAAAAGGAAGGGAGAAAGTTTAAACCATATCACTGATAACACAGACCTATGACTATGTTTCTAGGTAGAGCCATCACACATTACAAGTGGTTGTACCTCTTTAAAAGCTTATACAGCTTTCAGTGCTAAACGTGGCCCTTTTAAGAACACACACTACCTCTTTCCTATCTGTAGAGAAAGTATTCTCCTTATTATATCTTTAATACATATTGTGGCGGTCTGGGAAAACCAATAAGATGTCACTGTGGTTGAATATGGCCAAATATGATGAAAAATTGGGTGTTTGTACTAGTAATATACATTTCATAAAAAACAACATGGAAATGTTTTTTATTTAGTCTACTTTTCAATCTGGCTTTTTCTATCTAGCTGCAAATAAGGAGCTTGTTTAACAAAGGCAGCGATTAAAAAAAACAACAAAAAAAAACAGTCAGTCTGTATAAACATGTCTAAAATCTTGCTAGCCCTGTGTGATTTTCTCATGTTTCAATGATTTGATCAAGTTGGAGCGCTGCATGCCATAGCAAACCAAAACCTAAAAGACAAGAAATTTAGCCAACAGAACAGAAGTGGGTGAATGAATCAGCGATTATTTCCCCATCGCTGAACGGATATCAAAGGAGTGAAGAGCCAATTTGTGTTTAAATGCCACAAGTTGACTTTTACCTCAGGAGACGATGTGCTGATAATCAAAGTGAGAACTTATGTGAAATTGTAAACGTAAAACTTGGCAGCAGTGTTTTCCATAAGCAGATTAGGTTGTAAATGGATAGGTAGATAGGGTGTCTTTCAGTGGAATTGGAAAGAAATCTTCAAATGGAATTTCCTCTCTTTTCACTTTTGGTACGTTAGCAGAATTGAAAATGCTAGAAATTTACTTGTGCTCAGGAAAGCCTGTAATTCTCCATATTTACACAGTATATTGTAGAAAATCTTCAAATTTGACAATGTGAAAGGTTTTCCCAAGCCTCCACACATATAGTTTGGGGTAAGATTGTTGTGGGGAGGGTTGGGGATGGAAGAGGTTTTGGTTATAATGCCAGGCTGAGACGGTGTCACTCATCCAGAGACCGTGAATAATTATTCTACGTATATATTTATTTTAGGATAGGAAAAGTGGTAGAGCAGAGCCCGACCCCAAAAAGAAACCCTCTTTTAGGTCCATCAGTACCACCCTGGCCTCCAGCATCAAGAGACGTAGGTCCTCCAAAGACACGGTAAGGAGATTAAGGAATGGCATCTCCTGCTCTTAGTCTCTTTCTCACTCTCTCTTTCTCACTCTCTCTCTCTTGCTCTCTCTCTCTAAGTCTCTCCTTTATTTCTGTCTCTCTTCCTATTTTCCTGTCTTAAATGCCATCTCATGTCCGATCCAAGAGAGTCCCATTCCACTCCGGCCACGTGTCTGTCAGTCAGCCATTGGGTCCATATCCTAAACTCATCTGTCAGTTAGGACTTGCCCCAAAGAGGACAGCAGGGACAATTTAGGGCTTTCAGGACACAGCAAAAAAAAGGTGCAATTTGGAGGGTCACCATGTAAGGGGGGTGTGATCCAAGAGGAGGGGGGCAACGCAAAGCACCTGGTTCATTTGGGCTGCTTCTCTCCGGTGTTGCTAGTCCTGGATGTGGTGTGTCAGTGGTGTTTGTACGGTTCTGTATGTGTGTATTCTTATCACGTTCTTGTATTTGCTCGATATGATTGAAGTGAATGTGATCTTCCTATATGCTGCATTATGTGTTCCCCAGCGGCATGCTTCACTGTTGTGTGTGTTATCACTCATACTAACCTTGTTTTTTTTTCTTATTGAAATAGCACATCATCTCTTTCAAGGCATGGAAACATCAGACTACTAATGCTAATGCATTTTGTTTTTCTAAAGCTCTTCCATAAATTCTCATTCACTCCTTTTATTCTTTCAATTTAGCAACAGGACAAACTGGACTTCCCAGAGTTCCACTCTCCTCAGATAACCAATTCTAACAAATTTGTCTTAAATTCGTAAAAAGGTTGTTTAAAAAAAAATTTATAAATACTGTTCTGCTTTAAAAAAAAAAAACAGGATGGGAACAGTCTTCCTTCTAGGAAGGATGTTCACATACAAAGAAGAACAAAAATAGTAAACAATGTTGTTTTGTGTGGGTTTATCAGGGGGTTTTGATCGTGGAACGTCCTTGGTTGATGATTTTTAACAGATTTTTTAGTCACGATTAATGTCCCTTATTTTTCGATATATCTACTAATTTGTACTTGTTATATGCATATTGGTTTGAGTGTATATGTACATATGTGTGTGAGAGTCTTAGGATAAGTAACTCTAGATAATGTGTTTAATGTGTCTTGATTTAATATAATAATAATAAAAAAAAAACATCCAGAAAGGAGAGAAGCAACAAAACCATCCTGTCGGTCACTGATTATTTTATTTTTTATTTATTATTTAATATATCACTGTTTAATTTCTCTCGATGGATATATGTGGATTTATGAGTGTTGATGTCCCCTACATACATGCCACACAGCTCCTCTCGTCCTCCGAAAGCATGCGACGTGTCTGTCGTGGTAGTAATAGAAGTAGTAGAAGTAGTTGCATCTTTTTTCCCCTTGTGGTTGTGATGGTGGTAGAGGTAGTAGCATTATGTCTCTGTCTCTCTTGTTGATCCACTATTTCTCATCAGGGGGCTCTGTGGGCTTTGATACACAGTGCCAACAGCGAGCCTCCTCAGAGAACACAACGGGCACATGTATTCACAGGGGGGCCAGAGGCACTGCCATGACGCGATGCCAAGGCTGGGAAAAACACAAACCCTCTCTACAGTGTCCTCAGCAATATTGCTGCATTTAAAAAAAAAAAAAAAAAAAAAAAAAAAAAAGACAAGGATCCAGCAGTGTTTTGATGATTCCAAGTGTTTACTAGTGTTTCTTTATGTTCTGTTCCTTGAAAGGTGATTGCAGTGCAAGCTAAACTATGCCATAGTGCACAACTATCTAACCCTGGTCCTGGAAAACCACCTTTCTTGTATATTTTAGCGGTTTTTCCTGCTCTTAGACACCCGACACAACCCTTCTTGGGTTAAAAGGGTTTGTTAGAGCAGGGAAAACACTAAAATGTGCAGGGCAGAGGGCTCTCCAGGGCCTGGGTTGAGAAGCTGTGGTGTATTCCATAGTCTAGCATGCACTGAAACAGCTAAATAACTACATAGATGTGAGAACTATATAAGTATTAGTTACCCATCTCTGCAAATGCTTTGAATCAGGAGAAATAAATTTCAAAATGTGGAAAATTTTGAAATTTGGAATTTTTGTGAAGACAGTATTATGGATACATGTGTCCATGGTTCTTTTCAAAAATTTTGTTTGTTAAATAATTCAATCTGAATTGAATTCCTGGAATTAAGCCTACTTGCCTACCTAATCCACTAACCGTGGGGTTTGCGGTTCGAATCCCGGCCCGGGTGATCCCATGCCGAAGTGTCCTTGGGCAAGACACTGAACCCTAAGTTGCCCCCAATGGCAAGCTAGCACCTTGCATGCAGCTCTGCTACCATTGGTGTGTGAATGTGCTCCCATTAGTAAGTCGCTTGTAAATGTAAAAATGATATTTCTGTAAAGCTGCTTTGAGACAATGTACCATTGTAAAAAGCGCTATACAAATTGATAAATTATTATTATTATTATTATATGCACACTTAATCGTTCTCATTCAGCATGTGAATGTGTGTTAATTCAGTTTTGACTGATTTTGGTCATTAGAGTTATTCTACCATCTCAATTTTCACAAAAACAAAAAATCAAATGCTTGAGCTATGCTGCATTTTGCAATGGCAGGGTACAGTGTTTTTCTTCCTTCATATCATTCAGGACATTGAGTTTTTGTCCTGGCCATTGTAACACGGCAGCAATCATTATATGCAACAAACAAACAAAATATAATGACTTAGCAAAAAGGTATCTGCATAGCAGGAGGTGTTTTTCTGACCCTGCCCTGCAGATATCAACCAGATTTTTCTCTCCGCACCCGCTCTAGATAAAAGTTACAGTCTGGGGAAGCAGGAGCTCCAGTTTTGCTGCTTTTTTTTTTTTACATTAGCAGTTACATATATTCAAAAACAGTGTGGCTTAGACATGCAAGGCAGTATCTGCATACCTTACACTCGTATATAGCAATAGATCATAGATATCAGGGTACAGTCTGAAATGATTTTCATGTTTGTTCAGTTTGAAGGGGTTGACTTATGCATACATATATACAGAAAGAAACATGCACTGGAGATCCTGTTTTCCCATCTGTGTAAGTCTGAATGCTTCCTAAGACAGTTACAGAAAAGAGAGCTCGAATCACACATTACAGACCAGGTAAAATTGTAATCGAACCAGCAAATCCGGTGCAATGGATATCCAGCATATACACCCAGGGTCCACTTTACCAGGGGAAACCTACCTCATTTTATACCACAGCACTGTTGAATTCTGGATTCTGACTGTAGTGGGAAAACGCCTGTAACCATTTTATATAATATGTTTCTAAAAATATCCAACATGGAAATGCCTTCAGGACTGAATACTTTGCATTTTGCAGTTGCACTGTAACTTGACAAACTGCATTTTCTGACTTATTAAGAGTCTGGGGAGGGAAGGACTATTTGCTAACCTATTTCACTGACATTCCACAACATGTAACATAACTATAAATATATTAAATGTGTTGGCAAATTGCTGTGGTGTAAGCGAAAGAAAACATTTCAGCATGTGCTGTTATTGGAAAATAATCAACATTGGGCTGGTAGCAGCAACTCCACTTCGCACCAGCCCACATCGCACCACTTTATCGTTGATTACTTTACTTTAACAGCATGCCCCCAAATGTTTTATTCTTGTGTAGCCCATATATTGCTACACACAATGTGACAGCCCCCCTCTACCACATCCATCAATGGGAAAAGATCACCGTAGAACCTGATAAAGTGGCAACTTATTGTATATCCTGGAGGATTTATAAAAGATTGATCAGAAATAACATCAGAAGGATGTCCTGGTCTACTTTTGATTAATTTAATTCTGAACTGCCTTAGGAGGTAACGTTTAAGGCACGCCCCTTGTGTGTGAGTGAAAAGGGTTACAGTCGCACTAACTACCTGTGTCCTGTCTGTTTTTTTTTTTTTGCCTGTCTCTCTTTATCTTCGCAGCAGTACCCACCTACAGACATCACGGGCCAACTCAACCTGTCCGATCCATCTGTCAGCACCGTGGTGTGAGACGGAGAAAGAGAACGTGGGGGAATGTTAATTTCTTAAAGACAGACATGGGGTGGGAGAAATCGGTATTCACCCAGGAATTTCCTTTTCCCGAGTCGCTTATGAGCTTCTGCACCTTTATGAGGAGAAGAGAATGGAGCTGATCTTCTACAGTGAACATTTTCGGAGATTGGCGTTAGCACCTCATCGCACTGGATTTCTTATAACGTATCACACACACTCAAGTTGACACTCATCTTCACAAGTTGACATTCAAAACAGGACACATTATAAGGTCTAATTTAACCTAGCAATTATTTGTTTCACAATCTTTTGAGTATTTTTGTATAGTGAATGCTCTTGCGTCCATTAAGTGCTGTATGTATATTTTATCTCTCAGAAAAAAAGAAACAAAGCAATCAGAGTAATTATTATTACTATGTTTGTGCAGACCTCATATGTTTAGAAACCTATATGTACTGAAAGTCCGGACATTTCTGTTCTGCCTTTAACAGTATCAATGCTTTCCCTTCTTTAATTGTTGTCTATTCTGTAAGTAAGAATGGCGTACGAGAGAGCATGCAAATACTGTCTGAGTAAAAATTAGTTACATCTAGTGCATTGTCAATAGTGTTAATACTTGAAATACTATTTCTAATGATATAACAATACTGTATATGGCACTTTACGATGATATATGACCTTATTTTATGACCAAGTATGCAGTTCTTGGTTTTGTACTCAATACTGTTTGTATATCTTGAAAAGCCATGCGCTCTTTATCAGTGAGCCAATTGCATGTTTAAATGCATGTGAAACTTCTTAGCCATGTCACAAAAGAAAGCGCTCCCTTTTCTTTCCTCCCGCAATAACATTGTTTTGCATATTATGATGCGCAAAGAGTATACTGTACATACTGTATCAGGAGTCGCTTAAGAAAATTAAGAATTTAAACTTCTTAAGATTTTGCTATGTAGAAAAACCTCTTTCTCTGTCTCTCTGGTTGAAGTTCTCTCACTCTTTCTCATCTCCAGTCTCTTTAAGGGGTGCATCAAACTGCCACGTTTTTTCATCCAACCATCACTTGGTGTCTCACGCAAAACTGTCTCTTGTGAGACCTTTTACGTGACGAAACCCCAAGTGAGTTGCTTTGTATTTGACTCTGGTGCTGCATTTTTGTACACACCTATTGGTTAGATGCAAAAAACAGGCCGTTTCCCATGTTCTGGAGTTGAGAAACATATGCTCTTTTGGTCTAAAGCGACCTCTGACCTCTCATTGAGGAATTTTGAACCAGCAATGTGTATTATGTAAAACATAAATATGCTTTTCCACACAAGTGCAGGTGGACAAATGATTTGAAAATACTTCCTTAAAGATAAAATGAACGCAGAATATATGACATTGTTGACTGTCATTATTGTAATATTTTTTTTGTTCTGTTCCTAAAATGGCTATTTTGGATAAGAAATATTTGCCTTTTGGTGTTACACTTTACAAACATAAGGACTGCATTTCATTTTAAGCCTCTGACAAATGAGTGCATGCTTATTTTCTTTCGTGTTCCTCTATCTCAACCCACAGTTTGTGTACCTGTAACACACTATTATATCTGTTTTCAGGTCTAATACAGTGTGCATACATTTTGCAGTAGGCTGTATTCTTGGCTTTCAGGGGAACTTGATAAGGATGTGATCCCATCAGCCGCCAGTATTCTGTGAATCATGTTGATGATTGACTCCTACACATAGACATAAGCTTTAACATGTTATGTTCATGTACAAACACTCACATTAGACCTATTTAAATAAGAATTGCTTCAACGTTTGCTTTTGAGTTAAAGCAAACCTTTTGTTTGTATTTAGATTACAATACAAATCAGACTTTTCTGTGCATATTAAAATATGTGCAGATAAGAAACAATGGTGAATGTGTGATTAATTTAATGTGTATGACCAACGTACTTTTAATTACTATGAATGACTGTGATCTTCAGTGATATATTTTGAAATGACATCCTCAGTCGAACTTGTTTCGTTGTCATATTGGTCGAATTTCACTTTGTTTTCTGCATTACCCACTATTACCTGCGGATAGTGGCGGCAATGGGATTTAGCCCTCACTTCATCTCTACCTAAAGAGAGTGATGCAGCGGCACTTTAGTCCTTTTGTCTGTCCAGCTGTCTCACTAACTAATCTGTACACTTTGCTCAAACAGATTCCAAAGTTTGCATTTTCATGCTAATAATTCCATCAATACCATCACTCTCATCATCTGTTGCATTACAATAAATCATTACCAGTCATGTTGATGGACAATGCAGTAAAAATTCCGTAATTTTAATCTGTCGTATTTTTCCACTTGCCAGTTGAATGATTGTATAGAATTGGTTTTGATTTTTATATGTCTATGGCGGAAGACAAATGCCTAGACTAAATGCCTTATTTTGTATCCGTCAAAATGAATTTTACCATCAGTGATTTGAAAAATATCCGGTAAATGATTCTAAATTTATTAACGCAACCATTTATTAATGCATGCTCGTATATCGCTGAATAGCTGAGCTGAGTCTCTGCCATAACCGCATGACTGCGTGTTTAGAGTCCAATGTTTACTGTTTCCACTACTCCTCCATTGGATTTCTCTTAAATATAATGTTTTATGGCACTGGACAATAGTGAGTGAGGTATAAAAAAAAGCTCTTGTCCTGATACTATGTTTAAGATCACTGCATTTTTTCTCCTGTGAAATGTCCCCCATGACGTCATTGCGACGCAAACTCTAACTTCTCACAGGAACAACGAAAATACAGTACTGCCTAACAAATCAGCACCAGAATCACATCACAAACATATCAAGAAACATACAGTATCTCACAAAAGTGAGTACACCCCTCACATTTGTGTAAATATTTGATTATATCTTTTCATGTGACAACACTGAAGAAATGACACTTTGCTACAATGTAAGGTAGTGAGTGTACAGCTTGTGTAACATTGTAAATTTGCTGTTCCCTCAAAATAACTCAACACAGCCATTAATGTCTAAACCGCTGGCAACAAAAGTGAGTACACCCCTAAGTGAAAATGGCCAAATTGGGCCCAATTAGCCATTAGTTCCCTCCCCAGTGTCATGTGACTTGTTAGTGTCTCAGGTTTGAATGGAGAGCAGGTGTGATAAATTTGGTGTCATCGCTCTCACTGTCCCTCATACTGGTCACTGGAAGTTCAACATGGCACATCATGGCAAAGAACTCTGAGGATCTGAAAAAAAAGAATTGTTGCTCTACATAAATATGGCCTAGGCCATCCATCCATCCATCTTCAACCGCTTAATCCTTTTCAGGGTCACGGGCCTAGGCCAGTGGTTTTCAAAGTGGGGGCTGTGGTCCCCTTGGGGGCCTCCAGGGGGCGCCAGGGGGGCCTCAACAATTTGGTGTGAAAAATTAATTCTCACGCTCAGACAACCACACACACACACACACACACACACACACACAATCAATTCCTAGAGCAATGTAAATATGTAAGATGTAATTATTAATAAAAAGGGGGATATATTCAGAAGTCTGTATTTTTAATGTGTTTTAAAGACATCTTGCAAAAGGGGGGCCTCGGTCAAATGTTAATGCCATTTGGGTGGCCTTGCCCTGGAAAAGTTTGGGAAACACTGGCCTAGGCTATAAGAAGATATCCAGAGGTTGTCTTCGGGAATGAATGCTGCCAGCATTGCTGCAGAGGTTGAAGGGGTGGGGGGTCAGCCTGGCAGTGCTCAGTATGCTGCACACTGCATCAAATTGGTCAGCATGGCTGTCATCCTTGAAGGAAACCTAAAGATGATGCACAAGAAAGCCCACAAACAGTTTGCTGAAGACAAGCAGACTAAGGACATTGATTACTGGAACCATGTCGTGTGGTGTCAAACGTGTGTGGCGGTAACCAGGTGAAGAGTACAAAGACAAGTGTGTCTTGTACAGTCAAGCATGGTGGTGGGAGTGTCATGGTCTGTAGCTGCATGAGTGCTGCCGTCACTGGGGAGCTACAGTTCATTGAGTGAACCATGAATGCCACCATGTACTGTGACATACTGAAGCAGAGCATGATCAGTATGCAGTATTCCAGCATGATAATGACCCCAAACACACCTCCA
>JAFFST010052769.1:331166-342264 GCA_022414735.1 Noturus placidus
CCGGGATTCGAACCGCCAACCCCACGGTTAGTGGACAACCCGCTCTACCAACTGAGCCACAGCCGCCCACGAATGTGTATATATATAGAGCTTATGTTCTCTATATTATAACTCCCCCCCCCCGCTAATAGCTAATTTTGTCAAAATATACCACAACAACAACTTTTTTTAATTTTTTTAATGATTAGCATTTGCTGTGTTAGCTGGTCAGCTGGCTTAGCCTACACGTTTCAGCTTTGTGCTCTTAATACCACAAATGATCTGATATCCAATTGGAAGTAACCTTTTAACATAATGTTTTTAGGGGGTAATTTTAATGTCTGTACACTCCTGGGTGAGGCATAAGGTGACAAACCTGCTGTGTCAAGAATCATTTTGCTTTCTAAATGGATCAGAGCCAAGACAGATAGAAGACCAGTTCATATAATGGTGTGTACAGAGCTGGTTTTATTTTATTTATTTATTTATTTAGTAGCAATAACATCTGTTTTATGCCCTAAACTAGGTCCTGTGTTTTACTGTAACAGCATGTGAACCAGAGAAATTGTCTCAGCCATCCCTGAGGTTAATTTCATCCGGTGTTTACCTGCAAATTGAAAAAAAAAAAATCCCCCCCTCCTTTTTTTTCCTAAATCCAATTTACTTTAAGCACTTGCAGCAGAAGGTCCTGAAAGTGGCTTTAATGGGAAGCATAAAGAGCTGCAGGATTAAGCTGATCCCTTTCTACCAAGCACATTGTGCTTTCAATGAATCCATGTGATAACCAAAAGCTTCGGAGACCCTATAAAGGTCTTGATGTCTCTTTTTACTAAAGTATGGATTATGAACTTTTTTTTCCAAAATTTTTTTTTGCAGCCAGGAACTGCTCTAACTGTAAAATAAATTCCAGGGACTGCCTCAGCACAGATTTATTTAATAAACATACAGTAATACAGCTATTCACATATTCGGCCCATTATTTAAATCATTTTTTGGTTATTTACCGGAGACGTAGAGTTTCTTCCATTCAAAGAACACATTTTTATTTAAATTATCATTGGGTCCAAGTTGACATTATTTATATTTTTGAGTTTATATTGATATTATTCATATTTTGAGGTTTTGATTAAACCCATTCAAAAAAAAGGTCAGTCCTTCCGGATCAGAAGCTATAAAACCTAATACATATAATAACCTTGATCAAGGTTATGGTCAGTAGAAGTAGTTGTGTTAATTGGCATGCTTATTTATAGGCATCTATAGAATTGACAATATCTTAAAATTTGTGGTATTTAAAAAGCAATAATGTCTTAATTGATTAATTTTCAGCTATATAATGATGAAAAAATATGTTGCTGCACGAAAATCTTCTTGAATATAAAAAAAAACATGATTAAGGCGAATAATGCTGTTACTGATGCAGATGCACTTCATTAACAGATTTCGTCAAGTTAGTAAGAACGGTGAACAAAACAAACCCGATCATCACATATAAACAGCTGGATCGCATTTACACAGTGCGACCTTCACTGGAATATATTAGAACCAGACCGTTAAGTAAACAAAAAGGAAATACACTCGTTCTGCTTCAGAACGTAAACACTTCACGCTTCGGCATTTCAAGATGGCCGAAACAAGCAGGAAAGACCCAATTACTAACAAACAGATTCATTAAAGTTTCACTAAGACGAGCATTTTCCTATGGCGTGCTTGTCTCTGGTGTACTAATGATGAGACAAGATAGAATAATTCAAGAAATGTTTATTGGAGCACTCATATAATACAATTCTTTTTACAACTATTTACACAGTACATAGGATTATGGTAGAAAATGAGAACGCAGATTACATGAGAGATTATATTAAAGCGTGATACAGTGCTGTTCCTTTTATAAGGTCACTACCACATTACCAGTGCTTCTGCTTCTGGGTTAGAGCACAGTTCACTTCCTGAGCTGTGTAAAGTATCAAAAAAATGTCTTGTAATCATTTCAAACAAGGCAACGTGGACTGACACGGTAGCATCAGTGTCCTGCACTGCACCATGCTACAATACAGATTTCAGTGATGAAATCAAGAAATACTCGTTGCTAATTGGCTGGCATTAATTCATTTCACAGTAATTGTTTCAATAATAACAGCCAATTTATAGGGGCATGTATGGAGGACGTTCCATATAATCAAATACTACTAATAAAAGAAAAACAGATTTTTAATACTTTAATACATAATGAAAAACATTTATTTGTTGACATGGTGAACATTTCTGTAAAGACTCAAAAACAAAAAATAAATAAATCTGCACCTACACCAGCTCTTACACCTCCTCACTGTGCACTTTGCTCCTCTAGTACTCAATGAAATAAAACCTTGTATGGTAACACTATTTCTATTTTTCTTTGCTTGATATATCGCTTAGGTTGTTTTTCCTTATTTGTAAGTCACTTTGGATAAAAGCATCTGCTAAATGAATAAATGTAAATGTAAAGAGATGTTTATTTAACATATATGGAAGGAGTCTGCGGTGTCAGTGCTTGAAAACAATCATGGGAGCGTTTCACGAATTGCGCTGTCCAGTTTCTCGGTAACTTGACAAGTTGTGGTTTTTTTTTTTCTTTGTTTATTAACATTATTTATTAAAAGAAAGGCAGTCAAAAGAATGAATGTTTGTAACATAAGTGAAACTTTTAAAAAATAAATTGTAACTATAAATGGATCAAATGTACATATCATTCTTTAACGAATAAAAAAAGTAACCATTGGCAAATTGCTTTGGTATAAGAGGAATAAAACACTGATGCATTTGGAGTTACCATTGTGGTGGTGGTAGCTAGCTAAATAAACAACTTTTTTGCTACATACATATCGTTTAGTTATTGTTATCATTTAGCTGGTACGTGGCCATGGTATACTTGAGCTCATGCCTGGTGAGGTGAAAAGAAAATAGCAGACTTGGTCAGAGAAATGATAATTCACTTTGTGTTGTGGTGTTCTATGCCCCCACCTAGCTGGATGTTATCTCTTACTCAGTGACAGTCTTCCCAAAGTTACAAACTGTGAGGAATTACATGTGACGTTTGCCTTCGACTGCCTTTTCCTTCTTCTAGCTCAGCCCTCAATGACATACCTGAGCTATTGTGTTTCTTTGGATAAAAAAAATGACATCTGAGGTACAAAAAGCCTTCCCTGTGTGTCATTTTAGCACCTTTGTGTATAAAAAAAGTAAGAAAAGAAAGTGGAAAAAAAAAGTGAAACAGTACACTTTGGCACTTCACAAAGAAAGTACATGCCGAGTTCTCAGTAACTACAATACTGAAGATGATGGTGAAATACACAGACAATAAATAATCAAATTCTGCATAAGACAGCAGAAAATGAAGAAACTGGAAAGGCAAGGCATATGTGCTTTTCCTGAGACGTGTCATGGTTGTGTGTGGCTGGAAATCTTCCAGAAATTTGTGCATCATTAGCTGGTTTCATCCATCCTGCCTTTTGGTCATGTGAGGATATGTGTATTATTGTACCTGTGATAAGCTAGAGCCCTATAGCACACAACCTGTTTGACTGTGAAATGTGGGTCACCATGATCATCCTGATCATTCTGAATAATTAAAAGTAGTAAGTCAAGGTAGTTGGTCTTGGTTTAAATTGTAAAAAGGTTTTGAAACATCTTCAAGTTCGTAACCATTTCAGTTGGTTAAGCTCCGTTTGTGCTGGCGGCTTATTGATACTTGCAGGTGGGGCAATTGAAGAAGTCCATGCTAATGTAGCGGGGGTATCCCTCAAGGGCCTTGACCTCAACTGGGTCAAACTTCCAGTACTGTCTACCTTTCAGGAAGTGGGCAAAGCCTGCAAAAGCAAAAGAGGAAATCCATAAAAATTTTGAGAGAATGTATCATACACAAACCTCCATTTTGTTTACGTTCAACTTGTAGGCAACCAGGAAAGGGGATGACCTCTCCTCTTTACACCTGTTACAACATAATTAATAACAGGAATGTTAACGTTGTCACTTCATAACTTGTTTCGTGGACATTTGACAAAATGAAACATATCTAAACGGGTAAAAAGTAAAGTGTAATTCTTTAATAAATACGTAATTGCTTGTGTTGGCAAATTGCTGTGGTATAAAAGGCAAAAACACTCAAGGACATGCTGCTATTGGAAATAATCACGTTATAATCCTATAACAGCATGCTTTATTCCTTACTTGATTCCAAAGCATATTATGGAGTAAATAAGAGGGAAACTGCTCTCCTTGTAGCCAATGAACCTTTATATAAAACCAAAGATGTCTTCCATAATGTTTTCTACCTGATTTATATTCTTGTTGACATGGGAATTTGGCGTTACGCTTGGACGTGGTTTTCATCATACCTATAGAAACAATTCTACCATGTAGCAAGAAGAGGCTCAGATTAATCACCTCATAACCTTATTACTGGAGTTCCACTGGGGCCAGTTCTTGGTCCACCGTTGTTCTACCATTAAACTACATCCCTTGGCTCAGTGATCAGATTTCATGGCTTCTCTTCATCACTGCTACATATGTCTCCATCCACCTTCCAAGTATCTCAAGATATCTGACTGCCTTTCCAACATCCATTCCTTATCAACTTAGAAAAACTGAACTGATCTCCCATCTACTCCTCTGCTCAACCTGGCAAGCACCATCGACACCCTCATTGTCTAAATGGCACATGGCTAAGAATCGTGATTAATCGTGGCTTAACTTCTCTGATCAACATCAACCATCATATCCTGCCTGTTTCTTTTTCACATCATCGGAAGAATACAAGCTGTCCAGACTAAAAAAAATCTGCTCAACTTCTTATACTTGCTCTGTTAATTTCCAGACTCGGAAAATCCAGAAATCTCTCAAATGAAAACATAATGTTTCCAGTCAATTGTAAGTTCATCTCAGAAGGTACAGATTATACAAAGAAGCGGGCTTGACAGGGCAGCTATGTTATATTATTTTGAGACAAATGAGGATTTTCTCACCATAGCGATCCTGGAAAGCAGCATCAATGTCATTAGGGATTCCCCTCCAGTCCACCATGGTGCGAGCATAGCTCATGTCCACCAAGTTGTCCTGTGGGTTAAAACGCCAGTAGTTTTCTCCCTTAAAGAAGTACACTTTCTGGGTCTTGTCTTCACCCCACATCAAGGCTGCCTGGATGTTACTGACAGGAAGTCCCAGTTTCTGCACTGAATCTGGCCCACTGATCTGCTTTTCAGCATCGTACACCCAGTAATTCTGACCTACAGAACCAGGCATAGAAGAGACGGACATGTCAAAACTAAAGTTCAGTTTGCTTTAAATCAGATTAGATCTGTCCAACTATGGAAGCATGTCAGTTTGAGTTTAAAAAACCAGAATGAAGTCAGTGTAGTGTCTTTTAACATGTAATAAAAAACACATTTTTGAGATGCTATTAAAATTCTAAATGTGAAAAGAAGTGATTATTGTTTGCATGTGAACACCTGACCAGAGCAAACATCTTACGCTCAGCTGGACTGAGTAATAATATCATCCAGGCTACCAAGAAACCAAACACAGGTGTGAAGTTTAATGGATAAACCAGTTTATAAACACAGGAAAGATGGAAAGCCTACGCATTTAAAGGGTTTTAATGAGAATAATACTAGATCATGGAAAAAGCTTAATCTTATATTGACAATATTATTCACAATGTTTATTTATTTTTTGGCATGAATAACGGGAGCCAGGTTTACCTTCATTCAACTAGACTAGTTCCTCCAGCAGTAAAATCAACAGCTTTAAAAAAGTATACCTGCAATTTTGTATACATTTCTATAACTCTGATTGGCTGTGGTGTGAGACTAAAAACTTGTTGGAACTCTCACTGTATAACATCAACAAAGATGCCATATAAGAACTGATCTATGCTGGCAAACTAATATCTTTAGATTTCATGTCCAGATATTGTCCTGCCAGCTGGATCTCTAAGAAAAAGGTGTTAGCTTCCCCAACCTTATTCACCTTTGAAGAACCAGATGTTTCCAGATGTGTCCTCATATGCTGCATCAATATTATAAGGAATTCCATGCCAGTGTCTGGAGGCTAAAGCAGGATACCCGTCCTGCAGTTTACCATCACGTATGCGCCACACGTAGCCCGATTTGAAGAAGAAAAGCTCACCACGGATCATTGACACAGCATCGAAGTCTGTGTCACAGGAATTAGGCTGGAAGCAGAAGAAAGCAGTAGCAGGGAGTGTCAGAATATTTACCATTCTGTCAAGTCAACTGACAACCAATTCAATGATCAGAGCAGTAAGAAAACTGTTTGGCTCACTACTAGCATGATGTCATTGGTGTCTAACTCTGGCTCCCTCTGTTGCACAGTCCTGACGCCATACAGGGACTGGATGCGCATCTCGTCATCCTTGCTGAGCTGCGGGGGGTAGGAGAAGCTATAGATGGCAGACATGACTGAGCCAGGACCTGTGGAGTGCTGCAGCCCGAGAGTGTGGCCGATCTCATGAACAGCCACCTGCAGCATGTCTGTGCCTGAAGGAGATGGATGCACATGGATTTTGTTTCATTCAAAAGAAAAAATGTTGAAGTTAATAAGACAAAAACGCAACTTGTCATGATAGCAAGAACCCAGAAAAGTGCAAAGTCCTATGTTCTGAAGTTGAAAAACATACTGACACTGGAGACTCCTTCCATAAATTTTACATAAACATCCAAAATTCAGCATATCAAAAATTATACATTTTTTGTTATACAGTTTTTTTGTGTTAAATAACAACCTGGTTTTAAAATATGTGAAATAGCTTTTACTGTAGAAATTATAATTTATTCGAATGAGCATCTTAATATAAACATGTGATTTGCCTTACAGATGGACGTCCTATGAGAGCTCCTTTTATTGAAAATTAAATCAACACCTTCTGATCAGAATCGAGAATTCATGATATATCATGGCATGTGGAATAATGACCACTAATCAGAGTATTTTAACTTATTATCTTCCAAAGATGAGCACTATTCTTGGATTAATGTCTTCAAATCATCAACACACCAAAACATTTCTTAATGGCTACTGTCTAGCTCCATCGCCCTCACTGACTTTATCGCAAATCACTCACCCATGCCGTTCCCCAAAGTCCAATGCTCATCATAGTCAAAGTGTACTTCTCCCTGCCGGTGGGTTCTAGGAAAGAAGGCATGGGCCAAGATTCCTCCTGGACCATCAAAAGGCAGCTTATCTCCATGTTCATACCTGAACATCAAGACAGGACAGAGTGAAGTCATAAGTCTCGATTTCATCCCTAACGCTTCATGAGTTCATTGCATAAACAAATTCATCTGGTATGGCCTAAGAAAGCAAAACAGACACCTAATCTGGTGTTGTGCATGTTTTCCTTCTTTGAACACTTCCTGCTTTGCATTAGATAATCTTAACACTCCAGTGCTTTAGGGAACGTAGGTTATAAGGTCCTGGATACCATCCAGACTGAAGAAAGAAAAAGCTGACTTGCAAATTCGGTCATGCGTGTTCACATTCACAACATTATGGCAAATCTGGACAGATGCCCAGTCTTTTTTTTATCATAGAGATGAAGTTGATTGATTCACCTTTACAGGTTTGGACACGAGAACGTTTATGGGCAGTGCCTAACTGCAACAATCAGTATGTTCAGATATATTTAGTCTTGCATTAGTCTTACATTGGCATTTTTCTGTTTATTGACAATAACAGAAAGCAAGTCAGTCATAACAGTCTGTGTGAATGTGCTCAAGCTGGATGTTTTATACCAGGAAAAGCCATTGGAGGGAAAAATTATGGCTTTTAGGATGCACTTATTAAAGCAATGTTTTGGGGGTTTTTTACGGGAGGAAATAGAATCCGGTGAAAAGTGACCTAAAAATATTTATATAGGTCTGTTGTGTAGCAGGATATTGTAATCCAAGCACTTTGTAAAATGAGTAACATGTTGAAGGAGCACATATTTGGGGGAAAAAAACACGGCTCGAAGGCACACGGTGCTAATAAACCGCACAGAAAACAAGTCCTGGTTTGCAATATTTGCATCAGCGTTTCAAAGAGGATAAAAGAGAGTGAGAGACGGATTACTGAGAACACCATGGGGTCTCAGTGCACGGCATAACACAAATGTCTGAAGAAAACACCTGTCAGGTGTGTGAAGGTGTGACCTTACTGTTGAGCCTTTCTCCTTTTACCAGCCCAGCTGCAGACTTGGTATTTATGCGTGCATGCATGCTAGAGATGGACCGTCAATTATCAGCACATGATCTAATGCTGCCCTTTTCTGATCGTATCACCTTTACAGTAAGAATGGCTCCTGTGTTTGTGCAGTGGCGTGAAAAACATTTCTATCTATCGTTTCCACAATGAAGTTATTATAAGTACTGCAGAGAGCCCAGTTAAGCATTAGCACCTCGTTATATTCTCATTTGCATATTGTCTACAAGTACGGCTTCTTTGAAACATGCAGGCTTTCTTCCTGAAGACAATCTACCAATTGTAGCACTCTTTAAATGTTGAAATATGGTCTGCTAACACCTCTGATTGGCTGAAGGGACCCTCTACAAATTGGCTCTAATACAGTACTTGTACTTTGACTATAATCTAATATCTATGGGATAGAGAAGAATAAAGCTTTACGTTCCACCCCTCTATAAAAAGGAATTAGCGTAAACATGTATATCAGAGGTATTCATCTAAAATGGCCCCTGGATACAGAGGCCAAAATTAGAAAAAAATAAAATGTTTCTCAGACTATGCTACTTATTTTGAATGTAAGTCAATGGAAAAAAATGTGCTTTTGGCAAACATAATGATTTTGTTACCATTTGACTATTAATCAAACCAGCCAAACCTAGCCCCACAGTCGTTACTAGATGAACAAGGGCAAAGTTAAGTTAAATTCACCAAACAAAAATCACAAACTTAATCATGTGTCTTTAACCAACCATCCAAAATATATAACGCTACTTAACATTAGTCAGCTATCTGACTAGATTCATAACGTTGGGCAAAATATTACATTAGTGGATAGTGGTGATGTCAAATGGTTAAATTAAACTCAAACACCACCATTGTTTACTATCAGCAATCAAACAAGAAATAATAACACATGTGAAAACATTGGTTTTTAATAACAAACTAAATAAAAAAAAAACGAAGGTAACGAAACAAAATCTCTTTAGTGTAAATGAACACTAGAGAGTTAATGAGTCAAGCTGATGAATCATGTTGCAAAAATGATATTAGCCTTAATTAGATAGCATCTGGGAAACTCCAAAACCACAGAGCCAACCACAAGATGACTGGAAATTCCTAAAATTTGTTATCTCCAGGAGTGATACAAAGCATGGACGTTTTACCTAACAAAGTCGATGGTGATGTCGGCATGGCCCCCTTGGACCTCGGTGAAGGTGAGAGGAGTGACATGACTCCAGACCTGTACCGCGTCCCTAAACACCTCCCGCACTTTCTCCAAATTCATCTGCCACGGCGTCCTTAGGATCCTGACACACAAACACACACACACACACACACAAAGGTACGTTCACTACAGACCACCCACACAACTATGAACTGGTTTCATCGATGTTAGCCATAATCCTCTATAGCGAGGTGTCTGGTACCATGGAGGAGTGTGACTTATGAACCACAGGCTAATCTGTCTGCTGAGAAAGTTGAGCCACTGGAGGATTGATGGAGTGTTTGTTCAGCCTGCATCAGACACAGACAGGCCCTAACGGATTTGATACATGAGTGAGCGTGTGCATGACATGGTAACAATATAGGGGTTAGTGAGTGTTTGGGTTTTATCCTCATGCCACTGAACAGTAATATCATTCAAACACCTCTTTCATTGCCTCAGACCATCATATAATTTCATAAATACCTGAAAGAAAGGGTGTGCAGAATTTTGGCATCAGGCTATGAGCTATTACATTACAGTTGTTAAAAAAAATTAATCAAATGTAAACTGGATTTGTATTTTGATTTCCTAAGATGCCAGCATTTTAAATTTAACCTTAATTTTTCATATGTGTGGCAGCCTGGAAAACAACCCTTCATATGGTGAAATATCAGCATTTTCTACTACATATAGGTCTATATATACACACACTCATACATATATACTATACCATATATACTATCTTATTGGCATTAAGCTATCCAATACAGTATGGTGAAATCAGCCACAGTGACATCCGATGGATTTTCCCAGACCGTCAATACTCGTAAATACTAGTGCTTGACATTAAAGTTGCCTTCAAGTTGTAATTACAAGGTGGAAACCTTTGAAAATGTTTTTTACTACCCCTTACACTCTCGTCATGGAGAAAGAAAGTAGCCGCTTTAGCAGTTGACGCTAGGTAATTCGTTTTTTCTTCTAAATGCATCTGAATTGTAGTATTCATCAGTTAGACCATATGCACCAAGTACAAAGATACCAATATCACCTAGATCAGATAGAACTAGCTAGTGTTAGCAAAAACATTTGTAATTACAAGCGATCAATAAATATGTGAAGGCAGCACCAGAACAATGTCAACAAGTAAACACTCTGGGGCATCTTTAAATGTTGGGCCAAAGGGGGACCCTGGAAATCAATTGGCACTTGATTAGAAGCACATAAAAGGGCACACATACAGTGCCTTGCGAAAGTATTCGGCCCCCTTGAACTGTTCGACCTTTTGCCACATTTCAGGCCTCAAACATAAAGATATAAAACTGTAATTTTTTGTGAAGAATCAACAACAGGTGGGACACAATCATGATGTGGAACGAAATTTATAGGACATTTCAAACTTTTTCAACAAATAAAAAACTGAAAAATTGGGCGAGCGAAACTATTCAGCCCCTTTACTTTCAGTGCAGCAAACTCTCTCCGGAAGTTCAGTGAGGATCTCTGAATGATCCAATGTGGACCTAAATGTCTAATGTTGATAAATAGTGTGTAATCAAGTCTCCGTATAAATGCACCTGCACTGTGATAGTCTCAGAGATCCGTTTTAAGCACAGAGAGCATCATGAAGAACAAGGAACACACCAGGCAGGCCCGAGATACTGTTGTGAAGAAGTTTAAAGCCGGATTTGGATACAG
>JAFFST010052769.1:359660-376828 GCA_022414735.1 Noturus placidus
ATGTACCATTGTAAAAAGCGCTATTAAATTAAATTTAAAGTGCAGGTTCTCAATATAAGAAACAAAACACTTTGGGGCTGTTGTTATAGAAAAATAATCAGTGATGGGAAGCAGAGTTACCTGAAGTGTTTTATTCCTCATACTGTACATCATTGCATTTTGTCAACAATTATAATTTTCTTATTTACATGTTGTATTGTTGTATTGTAACTATCGATTAATAGTTACATACAATGTTGTAGAACGCCTATGAAGCAAAGCTAGTTCCTGTTATCACTTACTTTGTAGCAGCTAAAGTTGTTTCCTGACCAGAAACTGGAAAGTGCAAAATTCTAGATCCAGAAGACTTTCACATGGTGGAAACTTACAGTACAGTATGGATTGTTACAAAGTTCTGACACTGGAGACTCCATCCATCGTCGTGTCAATGATAATACGTCTTATCACTGGATATTTTGAATCCGATTATAGTCGGATCAGTCTTGCAATCCTTTTTTTCCCTTGCTTTTAAACTTCCTCCATACTTTTCCTAAACTTTAAACTGTTTGAATCTGCTCTCTGTGATGTCAGAGTGTATGGTGCAGCTCTGCGAACCCTGTCAAATAAGCATCAGTCATTCCCCTATCTTCTTTCTTTGTCTTCCTGTAAAAAAGCCCTATTTTCTGTCAGAATTGAAACAAAAAGCTTCCTCATGCTGCATTGTTTTATGTCCGATGTTGGTTTAGTCCATCGTGCGCCAAGATATACAACTTTCATAAACGATCTCATATTGCTCTTGGCAGATCGAGACGTAGGTCGTGGCATTAATTAGCGTTATCCTCAATGTTGATGCAAACGAATGCTAATTAAGATGAATGGGCCTTGAAACAATATACTTTTTTTAGGGTTCAGAGAAGGACTGATATTACCCTAAGGTTTTATCTGCTAGGGACATGAAAAAGTTAACCTGAGGACAGGAACTTGGCAGGTTGCCATTAGATAAGAGCTAGAAATGATTGCTTTGTTAGAGTTAACAATGATCGCTTAACGAAAGCCAAAATGCTCTGAAATAGATCGAATCAAAAAACAATTCAGCAGCACTTTCATGCCATTCACCTTGTTCACCTTACAACTTAAACCCAATTGACTGAACTTTTTTTTTTGACTGATCTTTCATAAAACAATGCCGGAGGATTTATTTAATTGAGTTAAAGCTCATGTGGAGTCATTTATCATCATGCTTCGTCTGTTTGAGACTGGTTGTCATTTTTATCCTTATCTTTGCTGCTTATTAGTTTTTACAAGCAGCACATCCATGAAGCTTTGAGACATCTTCTACAAAGTACATCCATGTCATCCTACCTTTGTGGAAATGTGTTTACTTCATGCAGGAGCATGAAATTAGATGTTCCTAGACTGAAGAATGCATTAAAATTCACTACAAAGTGCAATTCCTATTCAGCATTGCTTAGTTAACAAGTCTGTATTGTGTATGTATGTATCCCAGTATAGATACCTACGGTATACTATTAATAGTACAGAGAAATGATAATAGGATAGCATCTATTACAAAGACTCAGGAAAACATATTACAGTGACTTAAAGGTCTATTAAACAGCACCACAATCCAATCCCTTGTAATGAGAAACGGGAAAAAGAAGTAGAAAGATTCAGTAATAGTCATTAGTAGCCTACTAATATGCCAATAATTGTACTATAAAATGGGGAATAACAGCCACATGATGATGGTTCATGAAAACATAAGACATAGTCTAAACCCAAACTAGCTCTAGCTAGCTTTTTTCTGTGTTTGTGGAACCAAAACTCCTTCACTCCCCTTTAAATACAGTAATAAATTATTTGTATCTGCATTTCTAATGATGCCTCTAGGAATATTTTAGCACCACCCAGTGGAAGAACATGTATGTGCCATGAAATCTTTACGCTTCACCTACATTTACATTTACATTTATTCATTTAGCAGACGCTTTTATCCAAAGCGACTTACAAGTGCACACTCACACACCAATGGTAGCTGAGCTGCCATGCAAGGTGCTAGCTTGCCATTGGGGGCAACTTAGGGTTCAGTGTCTTGCCCAAGGACACTTCGGCATGGGATCACCCGGGCCGGGATTCGAACCGCCAACCCCACGGTTAGTGGATTAGTGGACAACCCGCTCTACCCACTGAGCCACAGCTGCCCTCTACAAGTTCAAAGGTAAAGTCATTGTTGAGGAAAGTCTTGTTATTCTTGCTTTCAATAAAATTCCTGTCTGTTAATGAGTGAATGCTGATTTTGGGTCTGGCACTGATCTGGTGTGGCATTGGAAGGCAACACAAGAAAGGCCATAACAAAGCCCAATAAACCAGCAAGCGAGTGATGACTTTCCCCTACGGAATCACTTATAACCACTAAACAGCTGCTGGAGCACACAGGCAGGCTGTCAGCTTTAATTACTGACAGATTTGCCTTTGAAATAAAAGCATTAAACCATCACTGCTCTCTCTGGTGGAAGAGGAACCACAGTTAGTCTGAGGCATCTCAAATGATCAAAGTAAACGTTTAAGAAGCTCAGTCCCCCCCCCCCCTTTCTAGAGGTTTACAGAGTAGACGTGAGGGCTAAAATCTACTATATAATATCAACATATTTACAATGATACATAGATAAAGGCAGATAGGTAGCTGCATTCAAGTGTTGACATTTTTAAAAATTGTTTCCTCTAAATATCATACACAATGAGCAGGAAAGTCGTAACTCTGTCATAACATACAGTTCTGTCATCTGTCATTGTGTGTTGTTTGTTGTTTGACTGGACAGTGTGTCTTGTCTATCTGCTTTTAGTTTCTCATCCAAAGTCATTTTGGTGGAAAGGACGATCGAGTAAATAATCTACCTTGTTCTTGGTCATCACAACATGACAAGTTATGAATGTGTGTGAAAATATCAGCCATAGTTGAGAATAAAACTAAGGAGCATCTCACTCGTGTGTAATCACGAATCTACAGTCTGGGCTAGAAAGAAATCAGCCTAAACCACCACACCACGCTTCTTTCTTCTTTATACCATTCTGTGTGTTTTCCTTATGACCATTGGTGGTGCTGTTGCACTCAGTTCCACAAAAAAAAATAAATAAATAAAATAAAAATAAAAAATAAAAACAATCCAATGTAACCCACATTTGTTAAGAGCAAATGATCTAATATGGATGCAAAAATCTTTGGACACATCTACTATACATAATGTGTACTTCATCTCAGAGACTCAATAGCGAAGGCAACCCTTTAAGTGTATCGGAAGCCTTGTGTATTTCATTTCCAAATTAAGTTTGCTTTGCTTTATGTTTTTATTATAGGCATGAATTATGGCGCGTCAACAGAATAAAACTCATGGGATGCAGCAAATCACTTCTCTTGCTCTATCTTTATCTCTCACACACAGGCATTTCACTGTTCCAGGTTTATAAGTAAGGAATCAAAACACTTCAGTATTTTAGGCAGTTATAGGAAAATAGTAAGCGGGGTTACTGTTACCAATCCGAAGTTGACTATTTACAGAAACCCTGAAGTGTTTTATTCCACTTACACCACAGGAACTTGAAATGATTACATTTGAAAATAAAATTATTAATGGACGTCATACTTTTTAAAATTTGTTGACCATTCCAAAGCACTGACACTGGAGGCACATTCCATAAATGTTACATTTTTTTAAAAAAACTGATTGTATTGTATTATATTTTCTTTGTTAAAATGTAAGCTTGGATTATGTGGAGAGCCATAAAAGTCCCCGTATATTGGCTGTTACTATAGAAACACGTTCTGACCAATCAGATAAGAGCATACAATGTTGGTAGAAAAGCTGATAAAATAACCGTCATTCATTGCATCTACTGTACTATCTGGGAATTAAACACGCTGTACAAACACACTACAGCATTGTGAAATAAATGAACCAAAAAGAAGTTTGCAAATGTTTGAAATTGAAACACTTTTCCTTTGAGGTTAATTTCCACCATATGATCTATAGTAATAGTTTGAAGTGCTCGATAGGGACAGTGGTAGCTCAGCAGTTAAAGGTACAGTCAGGGACGTTGATGGAAATTCACTGAATCTAGCTGTTTTGAAACTCAAACTAAAAACAAATGTAGCCTCTCCCTTCAGCAAGTTAGGCCTTAACGCCCGATGCTAACGTCCGATCACCAAATTAGATCAGATAAATATTTTAAAGATGGAAGTAGATGCTTTCCATACATAAAAAATGTAATAAATAAATAAAAATCACTGAAAACGTTTAAGGTTCTCTGTATGCGAGAAAAAGCTTATCCCAAGACATTTGAGCATGTTGTCCACTAATCATAGGGTTGGTGGTTCGATTCCTGGCCCACATGACTCCACATGCCGAAGTGTCCTTGGGCAAGACTCTGAACCCCAAGTTGCTCCCAATGGCAAGCTACCACCTTGCATGGCAGCTCTGCTACCATTGGGGTGTGTGAAGGTGAATGAGACACAGTGTAAAGCACCTTGTAGAACTACTAAAGTTAAAAAAGCACATTATAAGCAAAGACTATTTACCATTTTTTTTGGTTCTTAAGCACAATCTCTTGATACTAAACTGCTTATTTATGTATTTTCTGAATGGCGTCCTACCTCAGTGCTTGTAAGTCTTGTAAGTCAATGCATGCCATTTTTACATTCATACATCATATATATATATTTTTAAATTAATTTATATTTTTAATCTCTTTCTTTTATGTTAAATTGTATTACATTTGACAGCAAGGGGGGGGGGGACGGACCCTGTCTGCCTCTTCAGTCCTTATTTTCTATCCCAAGTGTTTAAAGCCTGTTGCCTGGACTATATTCAACAAAAAATGTCTCTGATACTTGTCACTCAAGAAAGACCTGACATCCTTGGAGCTGTGATCTACATACAGATGATTTACACACACTGATTGGGGTGCATGCGTAACCCATCTCTGAATATGAGGAACTTTCCCTGCGTAAAAATTTGCATGACCTATGGTCTTAACTCCGAATGCGGCTCAAATGGATGAAAATGTTTTCCCCGAACAGTGTGGAAACATCAAATATTTATCGTATTTGTACTCTTTTATCAAATGCAGATATTTTGTATTTTTCACAACTATGTTTTTGATTGGACTGTTACAAATGCAGAGATGCTGAAGCTTCTAAAGGAAAGCGCTTGCGATTGTAATTGTGCTGAAGATATTCCACATTGCCAGGAAGTGTTTCCTGTTTAGATAACTGGATTTGAAGATATTCGAGGAAAAATCGTAGGAAATGTAGGAAGTTGAATTTCATAACTGATAGGGTTTCCTCTGTGTTTACATTTCCTTATAACCCTGCTGGAATGTAAAAAATATAGATTATATTTGTTTTCATTTTTGCATTTCACACAAAGCTTATATCTTTCCTTGGAAGTTTTACTGGCATGTAGATAAAAATCAAATCATCTGGGAGGCAGTTTGAAATAAGTCGCGCTATCTCCGACTTTTATCAGACATTTTGCAAATGCAAGCTTGCTTTACATACTGTATATATATACTGTGTGTTTTAATAGTTTAATATTGTATTATGATTGTAAACATATCTGTATGTTTAAGCTCACAATATCATACATGGTATTCATTTTCACTCCTGTACATAAATGGGGCCAGTAATTCTGTACAATGTTCATTAGTGTATCCCAGATTACTCTTCTGTCCCGTATCTTTATACAGAACATGTACACGTATATACAGAAACATGTAATTATGGCTGTAATAGTGTGCGTGCAAACCTCTTTGTTGACTTGATATGTGCAGGCATGCTGATTGGAGATCGTGGATAATGTAGAATTTGTTTTGTGCATAAAATGCATCCTTGCTAAAAAATTGTGCTGCTGTCAGCGTTTTTTTTTTTTTTTTTGAAAGCGATAGAGGGGGTGTGAGGCTCCTCCATCTGATAAAAATGCAAGACAGACTCCTCAAGCAGTCTCACCACTACGAATGAGATTCGGGTAAACATGCTCAGGCTGTAACATGAAAGAGCCCTGGGGTGATGAGTCACTCATTCACCCCCTTTTTCTCTCTCGCTATTATCCCCCTCCCGTGAACCACTGACCACAAGAAAGGTAAGGGGAGGATGGGGGTCTTTCTAGGACAGAGTTTAAAAAAAAACATGCTAGCCTAGGATGTAGCTGATAGTGTGGTGTGTTTTTTTTCCTCACATATATGCTGCCATCATGACAAAAAGATAAAAAATCTCATGGTCTTGTTCATATCACGTTGGCTGAACAAAACGCTTAATGGGACGACAAAAAGCCGGTTGTTATTTTAAAGCTCGACACCACATTTATTACCCTGTCCACAGAGCAATAATTAAGAGCGGGAGGGCAGCTGTGAGTCAAGGCAGGTGACCTCCAGCTTGGGTCGAGTTCATGTAGACACTTCCTACATGCATTACAGAATTTATCACAGGTCAGGAATCGTGCA
Source organism: Noturus placidus (assembly GCA_022414735.1). Taxonomy (NCBI): domain Eukaryota; kingdom Metazoa; phylum Chordata; class Actinopteri; order Siluriformes; family Ictaluridae; genus Noturus; species Noturus placidus. The sequence goes on from JAFFST010052769.1 coordinate 366,135, forward strand.
TTCACATGGAAAGACTCAACCTAGTGTACTGTGGGATATGTAAAAAGAAACATAAGAGATAAGAATACATACCACTGATATGCTCAAAATTAGGGGCATACTGTCATAGGAAAATAATCAACGAGAGGGTGGTGTGATGAAGCAGAATTTCTGTTACCACCAGAAGTGGATTATTTTCCAATAGTTGCGCAAATAGTTCTATCCATGCATCCATGTTCTATACCGCTTATCCTACTGGGTCGAGGGGAACCTGGAGCCTATCCCAGGGAGCATAGGGCAAGGTGGGGGACAAGGTGGGGGACACCCTGGACGGGGTGCCAATCCATCGCAGGGCATTCACATTCACATTCACACACCCATTCATACACTTGGACATGCCAATCAGCCTACCATGCATGTCTTTGGACTGGAGGAGGGAACCGGAGTACCGGGAGGAAACCCCCGCAGTATGCAGCAAACTCTGCACATACAGGGCCACGGCATAAATCAAACCCCCAACCCTGGAGGTGTGAGGTGGACATGATAACTATTAAGCCAACGTGCGTTCCTCTATTCCTCTTGAGCCAGTATCAATTTGCAAACTAGTCCATTAAAAACAATTTATTCATGTTGTTCTTTTTTTTATGAATTTATAGTTACATTTAATGCTGTGGAACATCCATGAAACAAGTGAGTTCAGCTGTAAACCTGTAAAGCACAAACTGCTCCAAATGATAACGACCCCAAACACACCTCAAAGATGACCACTGCCTTGCTAAAGAAGATGAGGGTGAAGGCGATGGACTGGCCAAGCATGTCTCCAGACCTAAACCCTATTGAGCATCTGTGGGGCATCCTCAAACGGAAGGTGGAGGAGCACAAGGTCTCTAACATCCACCAGCTCCATGATGTCGTCATGGAGGAGTGGAAGAGGACTCCAGTGGCAACCTGTGAAGCTCTGGTGAACTCCATGCCCAAGAGGATTAAGGCAGTGCTGGAAAATAATGGAGGCCACACAAAATATTAACATTTTAGGCCCAATTAGGACATTTTTACTTAAGTTTTTTTTTTTTTAGCTCTTCTGGACCTGATACGTACCAAATCTCAAAATGTGGTTATGTTGCTGCTTCTACAAAAGCAAGCAAACAAACAAAGAATGGAAATGGAAAATCAAGAAAATGCAGTGATAGAGATCTGGTGAGTTAAAAGATCTAGTGTTTAGGAGTTCTGTTTAATAGTAGGATATTGCAAAGTTTTTCTTGCTTGGAATTTTCTAAAATATACTGTGAGCGTTAGTCTTTATTTTCCCTCAAAGGAGAATTGACTATAGCGTCATGGTATTCTGCTTATGAATATAAGATGACTTGATGACAAGTCTTTCCCTCAGCTTGAGTTTGTCTTGCTCGAAGCGCTTTTCAGTTTACTAAATAACTTTTGATAAGTAATCTTTGGTAGCACAAATTAGTCTGTCTTTGAAAGATTTCCTAAGCTTTAAGAATACCACCCTTCACTGAAAAAGAAAATAAATGAATAAAGACCCCATTATGGAGACCTGACAGAGCATTTATCCGGTCTAAAGGAAACAGGACCATACAAATTGCAAAATGTGCTCTGAATCACCAACTTTCATCCAGGAATAGAGTGTGAATCACTGCAATCTGAGTTCGTTTGTGGACCCCCAAGCGTTGCTTTGCCACACACTGAGCGGATGCTGTCAGGACCCTGGAAAACCACAGGGTCTTTTTGTGCATAGACAATTTTACCTTTCTCACTCTATAGGACTTCACTGAATGTAGGTTTAGCACAGTGTCCAAAAACACCTCATGACGTGCTGTCGAAATCCATATCATAGCTTTAATCACAGAGGTCCCTATATGATGTGCTGATAATTTACAGCTTTACTTCTGGCTGTCACAAAGTTGTCAAGATTCAAGGAAGGTTTTGGAAGCAAACACAGTTATTAACATTTATTAAATGAACGTACAACAAAACAAAGACACTAAGACAAATAGGCAAAACACTATGGCGTGAAACAATTCACTATGGCAAAAGACAAAACACTGTGACATGAAAGACAGCAGTCTAAGACGACGAAAGACAGAGACCCATTGCAGACAATGGCTATATATACACCCGTGTGCTCATTAACAGAAGTGTGAATCAGGTGCAGGTGATCATGTGACCTGTAGTGCACTGCAGTGGCTGATGGGAACTGGAGTCCAGAGTTTCCTGATACATGACAAAAGTGCTGACACTGGAGACTCCTTCCATAAATGCTATATAAACATCTCATAGAAAACGTCACAATATCAACAATTATATGCCATTCAAAATGTGGTATTACATGCCATACCGCATTTGTTACAAAATATTGGTAAGGCAACTCAAGTCATGTTAATAGGCATAAATAATGGCACCCACCATTTAGCCTTAATGACAAATTTCACCAATCACTCACTAGAAACATTCATTCTGCCATATTGTTTATTCTGGACTTATTTGTACTCACTGATTGAATGTATAGTGACCATGAAGGTGTAAATACATCATATAATATATTGTTTAATAAGTTAAGACAACCTTAATGTATCCCATTGTTAGTGCAGTTTTATTATTAGGCTCTTCATTATACAATAATGCCATTAGTTAGCATTTCTGGAAGTGCTGAACAAAGTATATAACCACAAATTATACAATCTACAAAGAAACTTTCAGTAGATCTGAATGTTTCTTTGTAGATTGGATCATTCCTGGTTTGACTCAAAGCTTTAAATGCTCTGTGACTAATATTTCCATCACACAAGAGTACTATCACTTGCTCCCTCATTTTTAGTTCAGTATAGACTATTCCTAAAAAGAGATCAAATATAAACCACAGTGTGTATCAATAGCACGTTAAGAGAATCTTCGCCATGATTTGTCAGAAACATTTACAAGCAGTTCGTGCTTATAAATTAATTATATCACATTGTCCATCTGTCATCTATTAGCCCTGACACAAGTTTTTTTGCATTGCCCCACCAACAACACGACTTAAACGAACCCAGAATTCTTTTTTTTTACTCCAACCACTTCCAACAATGCCACAAACAATCATCGACTCCATTTTAATAAGAGTAATTATGCTTTATCCAGACCAAAACATCAATGATGCAATGTAGCAAAGACACGCACCATATCTGTCACACAACAAGAATCAAAGTTAGACAAATATATATATATATATATATATATATATATATATATATATATATATATATATATATATATATACACATGTGAACAAATATGAACTTTAGAGAGTAAGGTAGATGTTCATGTAGAAGTGCAGGAATGTAAATGACAGATGTGAGAGCGCCATCTTGTGATGTAAATTCTAAAGCAGATCTTTGTCCTCTGTACGAGAAAGAAGACTTAGGTTAGAGGTGGATAGATGGATGGATATACATTGAGTTAACCTTATAATTATTGACACCCTTCAATCCCAGAATTATTAGCACCCTTAAAAACTGAATGTATGATATCAACTTTACACACAATGGTTCAATAAATAAAAAAATAAATAAAAAAACAAGCAAGAAATGCCACAAAGTTGTTTTTTATTTTTTATTTTATTTTATCATGGGGAGAAAAAGAGTAAAATGTTCTTTCATAAAAATTACTCTAATAAATAGCTTACATCTTTTTAAATTGTATTATTTTACCATGAGGAGGATCGCAGTGTCAGTTCTAGCACTTCCTGAAAGAATAACACAACCACTGAATTTCACGTAGCATCACTGGAATAGTGTGCTCTGGTCAGATGAGACCAAATGTTCTGCGAAATAATGGAAAGAAAATCCTCTGAACCTATTGTTGGTGTAGGATCAGTGATGATTGGTGGTTGTTTTGCAGCCGGTGGTAAAGATTAATAGCAGTATGAATTTCATAAGGTACCTGGACAATTTAGGCCAAACACCTCTGCCAGGAGGTTAATATTTGGCCTCCAACAGATGAACCCAAACATACAGACAGATGACAAATTAAAGGAAAAACCAGGGGCTCAGTTCTAAATGCTGCGTTTATTTATTAAGATGTAAATGATGTAAATCAGATGCTCTGACCTTCACACTCATGACATCTCAACCCAATATACACTTTTACCAGAGTAAATCTAGAAACCTATGTTTGTTAGGTTTGTACGTCTTGAGGAACTCTTAAATAGTTCTGTGAACCATGTCTCTTTCTGAACCTTTAAAGTGAAAAACCTTGAGGAATTTTGTTCATTTGGATTTTTTTTTTTACATTTTCAACTTTGAAAACATGACGTCATCCAAAGACACACCTGTGCAGAAAAATGCAAATACTCCAAAAGTGAAAGTAATCTCTTTCAGCCTTTTACTTCACAATTGTTTTTCTGTTTACAATATTCTAGCCCATTTAGATGTATACTTGAAAGTTTTAATTGTCGGCTTTTAATTTAATATCATTATTAGATCATTTGTTTGCAAGATATCATGGTGTTTCCTCCAGGTTCTCTGGTTTCCTCCACCAGTTCAAAGACATACGTTGTAAGCTGATTGACCTTTCAAAAATTGTCCGTAGTGCGTGAATAGGTGTGTGAATGCATATGCCATTGTGCCCCATGATGGGTTGGGTGTCCTCTGCCTGGGTGGTATGGAAAACAGATGAATGGATGGATGGATGGATAATAATAATTTATACATGTTATCCAGTATTTACACACATCGATGAAAATTTCATTTGGAAACAGAATTGTTTAACTAACACGCGCACACACACGCACATACAGTATCTCACAAAAGTGAGTACACCCCTCACATTTTAGTAAGTATTTTTTGATATCTTTTCATGTGACGACACTGAAGAAATGACACTTTGCTACAATGTAAAGTAGTGAGTGTACAGCGTGTGTAACAGTGTAAATTTACTGTCCCCTCAAAATAACTCAACACACAGACATTAATGTCTAAACCGCTGGCAACAAAAGTAAGTACACCCCTAAGTGAAAATGTCCAAATTGGGCCCAAAGTGTCAATATGTTCAATATTTTCAGTATCAGTATAAGGGTAATAACACTCGGATGTAATGTTACTGAAAAAGAATCAACTTTCTCTTCATCACACCGAATATTTTCCTATAAAACCACGAGCTCAATTGGTTATTTAGAGATGATGATCCAAGATAGGCTCCAGGTTCCCCCGTGACCCTGAGAAGGAGTAAGCGGTTGAGGATGGATGGATGGATGGATCCAAGAAAACAACTCTGGCAACCCTATAAAATTCTACCTGCGTATTTGGCCGTAATCTTTATAAAAGACGGACAGCCGCTTACTACTACCGGTACTACTACTACTACCGTAATGACATACAATTACAAACAGACCTGCTGTATACGCCGAACTGTGCCACACCATCTCACCTGTCCGGTCACGTGACCTTGTGCCTTTTACTCCGCGAGATGGTTTTTGAGCCGCTCTCGTGATGTGTCTCAAGAAGCAGGAACTACTACATTCCCAGAAGTGTAAACTGCCCACGTCGGAATTTTAGCCTGTCTCTTTTAAAGAAAGAAAGAGAGAGAGAGAGAGAGAGAGAGAGAGAGAGAGAGAGAGAGATCTCGTCCAGCCAGTTTTTCAAGTTTTGGGTCTCCAGGTAGATACACAGAGAGAGAGACACACACACACACACACACACACACACACACACACACACACGGAGGGAGAGTAGTCGGTTTGAAACGAGGTGGACAGCATGAACCATTAATCACCGATTTTTTTTGGTCTACGGACGTTAAAAGACTTGGTTTGAGAAAAGGTAAGCTTTGAGAAAGGTTTTTCTCATTTTAAATGATGTATTTATCTTTTTGTTTTTATTGTCGTGTATGCGCGCGAGGACGGAAACGAATCCAGTGCAGCACCTTTAAGGTGTGTCTTTGTCAGGTAAGCTAGCTCAGGATAGCATCTCTTCTCACCCAGCGCCTCTGCCTGAAAAGGAAAATAACTTCCCATTTCTATCCATGTGGAGACGATCATTTGTAATCAAGTCGGGTTTTTTTTTTGGTTCCTGAATTCAATGGAAATGGTTTGTTTGAGGTGCCTAGGTTTGTGAATGAATCTGACAGGAACATGAAACCCAGCTGACATTTACCACACACACTGTATCTTAGGGATAAAAAATCTAATCTTTCTGGACTTTCTAAACACTACTGTAAGAAAGGATACTTGTAAACGTCTTAAGTAATCTAGTAATGAGTTTCTGTGCACCATGTGAAGGAATGAATAGACTGGCAATAGACTTGTTTATATTCGTTACATAACCATTTGGAGCTAATTATATTAGGCTGTAAATGGTATAACCTACATCTATAGCATATATCTCAGTAATGTAGATTAAAAAAAATCAAATGTTCAAGCTTTTGAAAATAAATAGAATTTTTTTTTTCTTTTGCAAGAACGAATCTAAGTGGTCAAAGTAATTTGTGTTAATTAAGAGACAAAAGCTTTGGAAGCCATTGTGTGAAGTAATGTATTAAAGGTGCGTGTGTGTGTGTGTGTGTGTGTGTGTGTGTGTGTGTGTGTGTGTGTGTGTTGCATAAAGCACCCATTTCACCAAAACACACACACGGTTTCGCCCTCATTTACATTTACGTCACTTCGTCCACACCATGTAACTCTGTATAAATCTATAAGTGTGGATGAAGGAATACGACCAAGCGGTGGATTAAAAAGAAATACACATTGACTATGTTTACATGGACAGTAGTAATCTAATTATGGACCTTATTCTGAATAAGACAATATTCTGATTAAGGTGTTTACATGAGTCGCTTTTAGAATACTCCTTTCATGTTCCGGTTTTACATGCTATAGAACATAGATTGATTAACGGTACCCATCATTACATCCTCACGCCACGCCGTCCGATGTTCCCTCCAGAATTTCACGTATTTCACGTAGGACTGCATGAAGCCGTGGGCTGCACCCGAAACCGTGTACTTTCTTACTATATAGTAGCTGAAATACGTGTATTTCACCTACTATATAGTAGATAAGTACGTGGTTTGGGACAAAGCCATGCTCTCTTGTCTGCTATCAGATGGTTGAACACTGCTATGTGTGTGTGTGTGTGTGTGTGTGTCCTGTCGCAGAATGTGGTGAAAACTCTCATATGACGTTAATAGTGTGATTAAGGTGTGTACATGTCTGTAATCCCCTTAGATAGTGCGACTAAAATAGGAATACTCCACATGTCTTAATTCAATGTGTTTACTTTGTGTATGACTTTATTCGGATTAAGGTAATACAAAATGCTGTTTACATGCTAGTTTCTTAATCAGAGTATCATCTTAATCAGGTTAATATCAGATTATTATCGTCCATGTAAGCATACTGAGTGACTCATATTTTGAATTTCAACCCGTTTCTGTGACGTCAGATGTTTGTTCACCTTTTTGTCACTATTACAAAAAACGGCACTCCAAATACTTGCCCTTGACAAACAGTCAGCAATTCGTTTGTCAACATTCGGATGTTTTCTTGTCACGGCACACATTTATTTGCTCTCTACGTCGACTTTTGGTTGGAATTCTTTTTTTTTTTTTTCTTTTCTATTTTTTTTTTAAATCAGTGTTTTCATGTACCTGCATTTTCCTAACTCTGAAAAGATTGCGTCACGTGTTCACGCTAACGAATCCAGCTAATGAAAGCCAACGTATGTAGTGCTGTGGGCGGTAGCGTTCGGAACGAGTCGTGTGAGTTTTTGTTAGAGCAGAAATGTGCCTTGTGTCGCATCACAGTGAAGCCTTTTTTTGTTTAAATATACATACTAAATAAAAAGGTTTGTTTTGCAATTCAACAAGCTCAGTTGTTGAACGAGAGGGAAACTTGTTTCCCCACATTTCTTCCCCCAATACTTACCAGGAAAATGTTTGGGGGTTTGTTCATGCCACGCAAATTTTATTTGTATTTAGCCTGATCTGAAAGAAAATAATGCCTACCTTCACAACAACAGTTTTGTTAAATAAATTATATATAATATATAAAATAAACGAGATCTTCCGTAAGGTGTATTCGGATTCCTTCGGGTGATATCTGTTGAGGAGTGATTGTACCCCTATTTTGTACTTTACTCCAATTATCACACGTTTAGTCTGCCTGGTCGGCGGCCATGTTTGAGTCCCACCCTCATCTCCGGTTTCTGCCTTTCAATCTTTAATGGAGGATGGTGAGCAGGAAGCGACGCACATGTCATGAACTTGTGCAGTAGTCAATAAGTTTGTCAATAAGCATCTTTGATGCTTCAGAAAAATTATAAATCCTAGATTTCGTTTATAATTCCTTCTTGAAAGGCCACATATCATGCAAACCTTTAAAACCAAGGTGAGACCCCTATATCTGTTTGTGTTCATCTGGTTTCAAAGCACACGTTCACTCGTGTTAAGTGTGTGTGCGCGTGTGTGTGTGTGTGGGAAAAGTGGTCTACATTCTAAGCCAGACCTGTCAGAACTTGTAAAGAGTTTTCCCAGTTTTAAACGCTCAGAGATTTCACGGTTGGAGTGTCAGACATGTAAGTGCTGTATTTATGAGTGCCTCCCACGACCTTTTAAAGGAGAGCTGAGTCAACGGAGTCAAATAAATGTGTAAACTGAAAACAAACAAGCGTAGAGTTGCACAGTTTTGCCTGAATCCAAAAATCACGGAGGGAACATAGCAGGTAACTTTTAAATTCTTTTAAAACGATTTGAATTATGTTGCCTGAAATGGTACATACTACCAAAGTCATTCTTGAGCATATGTAAAGTTGAACCTTTCATCTTATAAGGACAATAAAACCCGTTCCTGATTCTAAAATGTTTTTTGAATGTTGTCCAGGTCCTGATTTTCTATTTTATCGGATTCTCTAAGTTGTTGATTACTTTGCTATAACAGCAGCTTCAGATAGTAGTTTTAAGATTCTATCATTTCTATAGTAACAGCTAATTCATAGGGACTTGAACAGGATAATAAGAGAAGAATGTGTAATTGTTGATGTGGTGAGCAATTGTGGAAGGAGTCTCCAGTGTCGGTGTGCTCTAACAGACAGAGGTACAGTAGACGCTGTAACTTCTCTGAATCTGGTTTGGGAAAGACGTTTATAGCTGCTATAATGTAAGTGACAAGTTGTTTTGCGGACATTTCACAACTTTTAAACGTTCTTTAATTAGTAAAACTTGTTTTAATAAATTCAATTGTTTGCTCATGACTGTTTTCATATAACAGCGCTATAACGTGTGTGTCTGTTTCTATTTCATTTTACTTCCTGTAGTGATTTTCTCCAATGTGTGGTGTTCTTAGTAGATATTAGTAATATCCAATTTTCACATTATATAACTAAATACTTATTTTGCACTGTCTCAAGTGTTTCTATGAAAAATTAACATATTAAAAAAGTCTTTTTTTTGTATGTCTTTCTACTACTGTATAACTGTATGAAAAATGTTGTGCATATTTTGTTATAATGTAGATTATGTATGTTTGTAGCCTTAATACACTTGAGTTCTGTGCTGCCTTCAGGTGTTAAGCTTGAGTTTATTTTGCTTGACACCGTCCTGCTGTTGACGTGTTTCTGCTTGACAGGAGATCATTTGGTTGCAAAAGCAGATTCACCTCCTAGGAAATACAGCCCATATTTCTGTGTTTGTTTTTGATGGTTTCATGATGGGCCATACAAGGGGGGGAAAGCTGATTTGCATGTTTGCTCATGATTCAATTCTAACATAGGTCCTTGACAGTTATGAAAAGCAGGAGCTAAAGTCCTGGGTGAAAGCACGATAAATATTATGCCAATGGTTTTTATACAGCTGATTGATGAATGTGAATTTAAGCTGTGTGCCCAGTGTGTGTTTGCTCATGTGTTGCGTAAATGTGTGGCTCTTTTGTGGCTATTGTAAGTTCCTTTACGGATTATCCCGTCTGTATTGTGAGCTGCAGGAAACGGAGAATCGCTGACGTACGTCACTGAGATGTAACGTTATGGGACACTTGTGTATGAAGGCATTCTGTTATTATTGTCGCAGGGAAAGAATTGAGCTGTGACACTGAGATACGATTCAGCTCCATCAGAGAGGAAGATCAAAATCAGAGAGGATTGTTTTTTTTTTCTCTCCCAGCATTCCCTTCTTTTTTTGTCTTTCTTACTTTCTTTCTTTGATGGTGGTGTTCTGTTTGTTTTTGTAATTTTTATAGTATGTAATAGTTTTTCATTTTTCATTTTGTTCTTCACTCGTCATTTCTTTCTTCAAAAAAAGAGGAAGAAAGCCTTGATTGGCTTGGTTTGTTTATGTATTTTTTTTTTTTATTGTTCCTTTGGTTTTAATCTCTTTCACTCATTTAATTTCTTTCTTTCTAAAGTTTTTTGGGTTTTTTTCTCCCAACATTCCTTCTGGTTTTTGTCTTCTTTCTTTCTTTCTTTTTTTATCTTGCTGTCTTGCTTTCTTCCTTTCTTGCTAGCCTAGTTTCTTTCTTTCTTTTTTCTTTTAGGCTGCAATGAGATAATAACAGGAAAGTAAAACCACATCAGTTAAATGACAGCACAGAGAAGTGTATCATGCTGGTTGTACATTTCGGCAACAGTATCGTGTCATATTATTTGTGGTCAATCTGCGGTGAACCAGTGGCCGTGTTGCTACATCATGCTACTTAACCAGTGACTTGCGTGTCCCTTTTGCTTAGTAAAATG
>JAFFST010052770.1:3904-29266 GCA_022414735.1 Noturus placidus
GCTACACATTAGATAGAGTGGCTCCACTCAAAAGAAAATTAATTAGAGAAAAAAAACTAGCACCGTGGTATAATGATCAAACGCGTACCTTAAAACAAACCACTAGACAATTAGAGCGTAAATGGCACCAAACAAAATTGGTAAAAAGCGCTATACAAATAAAATTGAATTGAATTGAATTGAATTGAAAAAATGGAACCTTTCCAGGTTTCTGAAACTAAAATTTCTGATTAAAAAAAAGTGTATATATATATATATATATATATATATAAATAATTTTTTTTCCAACCTGCTTTGGTCTGAAGGATCTGACACTCTGCTGGTCTGAAGGCACTTTTTGTGCAGAGGTTAAATAAAACAGCACATAAGATTCCATCTGTAACCCACAGCTTTATATCCATTAGTTACTTCCATTATTGATGCCATTAAACCAGTGGTGAGATGTTTAATCTAAATGTTTAAGGAGTAATCAATGCACAGCAGGTCTGGATTCAAACACATCTGCTACACCACACTAATATTTAACACCTCACACTTAACACTGATCACTGAGTAACTCAGCGCTGCTGTTGTTCCTGCTTATGTTTGTTAGCATCCTCATTAGCAAAGTGGCGGAATCCGCAGGATGACTGGAAATGGAGATTAATTTCGTGTAAAGCAGACGAGCAGAACTGCCGGACCACATCACTCATTTCACTGTCCGCTATCCAGGAAAAAAAATCAACACTCATTATATCCTGAGAGAGAAGAGGAGCGCTGTGCTACCACCATCACCACCACCATCACCACCACCACCATCACCACCACCATCACCACAACCACCACCACAACAACCACCACCACCATCACCATCACAACCACCTCCACCACCATCACAACCACCATCACAACCACCTCCTCCACCATCACAACCACCTCCACTACCACCATCACCACAACTACCTCCACCACCATCACAACCACCACCACCACCATCACCATCACTACCATCACAACCACCACCATCACAACCACCACAACCACCTCCACCACCATCACCACCATCATCACAACTACCTCCACCACCATCACAACCATCACAACCACCTCCACTACCACCACAACCACCTCCACCACCATCACAACCACCTCCACCACCATCACCATCACCACCACCTTCATTTCTTTCTCTTTTCTTTTTCTCTCCTCAATTCATTCCTTATATTTCCTTCAAGCTCTTCATTCCTGCCTTCTATCCTTCGTTCTTTTCTCTTCTTTTCCTTTTTTTCTTAGTTCTTTCATTTATCTTCCTTCATTTCTCATTCGTCCTTACTTTCTGCCATTTCTCTTTTTTTCTTCCTTCCTGCCTCTCTCCTTTCCTCTTCTTCCTTCCATCCTTTTGGATCTGAGACCGTTCCTCCATAAAAATGCCTCCAGATCCTTCACATTTTGAGGCTCCCACTGCTGGACTCTCCTCTTCAGTTCACCCACACAGCTTTTCTATGGGGTTCAGATCAGGGGACTGGGATGGACATGGCAGGACCTTGATTTTGTGGTCAGTAAACCATTTTTGTATTGATTTTATGTATGTTTTGGGTCATTGTCCTGCTGGAAGATCCAACCACGACCCATTTTAATCTTTCTGGCAGAGACAGTCAGGTTTTCATTTAATATCTGTTGATATTTGATAGAGTCCATGATGCCATGTATCCTAACAAAATGTTCATTTCCTCTGGCAGAAAAACAGCCCCAAAACATTAAAGAGCCACCACCATATTTAACCGTGCACTAAAACAACCTTAAATGTTTATTGCCAAAAAGCTCTATTTTGGTTTCATCTAACCATAGAACCCGATCCATTTGAAGGTCCAGTAGTGTCTGGCAAACCCTTTCTTCAAACAACTTGTGGTGATGTAGGTGACTTCAGATTGTAGTTTTGGACACTTATTGACTCCAAGACACAACTAACTTCTGTAAATCTCCAGCTGGGATCCTTGGAGGTAGTTTGGCTACTCAAACCGTCCACTTCACAGTGCGTTGAGACGATATAGACGCATGTCTTCTTCCAGGTTGATTCATAACATTTCCAGTTGGCTGGAACTTCTTAATTATTGCCCTGATGGTGAAAATGGGCATTTTTAATGCTTGTGCTATTTTCTTATAGCCACGCCCCATTTTGTGAAGCTCAACAACCTTTTGCTGCACATTACAGCTATATTCCTTGGTCTTACCCATTGTTATGAATGACTAAGGGAACATGTGTTACCTTATATTTGTACCCCTGTGATACAGGAAGCCATGGTTGAACAATTTCCTGTTCCTAGTCACCCATGTGTACTAAAAGAAAGTTCAAATATCAATGGGAATATACTTCAAATATATTTTTCTCATATGAATAAACAGGGCTGCTCAATTGTTGCACACCTATAATTAACAAAGATATTTTTGGGGGATAAAACTGTAACGTGCTTGTAATTGTTTGATATCCATGAGAGAAGAGTATTTTTTTTCATCAATAGATCAAAACGTTAAACAATAAAGACAATTTTTCATAGCCTTCTTTGTTCATATTTACCAAGGGTGCCAATATTAGTGGAGGGCACTGTATATCTGCTCAGCTTTTCCCATACAGTTCAAATAGTGTTTAAGACTCATTTTAAAATAGGAGTTGGGTGAAATAAAGATAGGAAGCGCCATGTTTGTGTTACAGGATACACACTCTGCCCCACAGTACACATTACATTACAGCTCAATTCCAAGGCATGCGAAGCGCTGTGCCAGGGCAGCCTTCATTTGAAAGCAGTCCAAGTGCAATTTGGCCATGGTGATTGGATCAGCAGGAAGAGGAACAAAGCAGCCCAGGGTTTCTTTTGTGTCCCTTTGTGTCCTCCATGTCAGAAGTCCACGCCAGCAACAATGAAGCAACTGCCACTGCAGCTACAGCATTCATTATCTCCAGCAAGGATCGGTGGCTTTGCCCTACTGCAATCATAACACTAATTAAAAGAGATGCTTTGTAAGCATGGAGGTTATGCAATGTTAATTATGTGCGCGCCGCACCGTAGACACAATCCCTAAATGCCACTTGTCATTGTTCTGCTCTAGCACTTGTCATTGTGCTGCTGTGGAAGCGTCGGATCTCTCCCCAGAGTCTTCCCACACAGGGACGCGATGTAGTGCGAGTACATACTGTATAGATTTTGAAGTAGAAATTCAGTCTGAAGAAATGATAATTGAGGAATAAACCACTTTTGCAGAGTGCTGCTATAGTAAAATAAGCAACGTACATAATTACTGCTGCTATAACCGCACATCCTGACAAGTTCCTCACATACCATAGCAATAAAAGAAAAGGACATGCACTTTTTATCCGGTTCTAGTTACATTTGATGTTTAGGAACGTGCGTGAAACATGCACTGGAAAGAAGGAAGGAAGGACTGAGTGAAAGAAGGTGTGAGAGGTGAAGGAATGGTTGGAGGAAAGAAGGAAGGGTTGAAGCAGACATACAGATGGACTAACAGAATGAAAAAAAGCAAGGAAGCACGGGATGGAGAGAGGCAAAAATGAATTGGACGGTTAGGCAGAAGGAATAACGGAATCCTTGAAGATGACAAGATATGAAAAGAATGAAGGATGAAGAGAAGGAAGGAAGGAAGGAAGGAAGGAAGGAAGGAAGGAAGGAAGGAAGGAAGGAAAGAAATTGAAAGAGAAAAAACTGAAAGATAAGGTGGGAGGAAGGAGTAATGGAGAAAAAATTGAAGATAATAACAGAAGGAAGGAAGAAAGGAAGGAAGGAAGGAAGGACATTGAAAGAGGAAAAAAACAAAGAAAGAAAGAAGAAAGAAAGGATAGGTGGGAGGAAGGAGTAATGGACAAAAGGAAAGCTTTGAAGAATTGAATATATGAAAAGAATGAAGGATGAACAGAAGAAAGGAAGGTAGGAGATTGAAAGAAAGAAAGAAAGAAAGAAAGAAAGAAAGAACAAAATAAAGAAAGAAAGAAAGAAAGAAAGAAAGAAAGAAAGAAAGAAAGAAAGAAAGAAAGAAAGAAAGAATAGGTGGGAGGAGGGAACAATGGACAAAAAGAAGAACGTTTGAAGTGAACAACAGAAAGAAGGAAAAACAGAAGAAAGGATGGATGGATGGATAGATAGATGGGATCGAGAAAGGAAAAATGAAAGGATGGTTGGCAGAAGGAATAATGGAAAAAAGGTCATGAAGATAAGAACAGAAGGAAGGAAGGAGGGAGAGAAAGAAAGAAAGGAGAAGTGGTCAGACAAAGTGATGGACAGAAGGTTGGAAGGGAAAAAATGCAGACCATGGATGGATAGAAGAGAGAAATGAACAGTGGAAGAAAACAAGGAGGAAGTAAGGACAGGTGGGAGGACAGTGCGATGGACAGATGAAATGAAAGAGTAATCCGCTGTACACAGGAACTGGAACAGCGTGATATTGTTATGAGAAGAGATTCAGCTGCGTGCTCCAACACTTCTTTATAATCCGTTACAGGAATCCGCACATCACTCCCATTAGCAAACTAATGTGCATGTTCAAATTATTCAAACAATAATGACTAAAATCTCACATCTCTAACGGGATCCCACACACGCCTGATCAATGTGATTAATAACGCCATATCCTGAGATAACTCCGCCCATAAGCCTGGGGTAATTACAGAGCTTGTGGACATTAGCGTTGTTGTTACGTGATTAGTGCTGTGTGCTTATCTTGGCTGTGAAATATGGACTGAGGTTATTCTATAATTCTCTGAGTCTGTATCTTATCTGAGGCTCTGAGTTGTCACCAATCACAGTAGGGATGAGTGATGCTAACCTAGACACTATGAGGTAATAACATTTCTTTAGCATACAGCTTTCAGTACTGTTAGACATTCCCATTAACTTTTTGAATGTTAACGGTAACGTAGCATTACAGCTGTTCACCATGATGTAATACAGTGAGTGGGTTAACGTTAATATTAACATGTTAGCACAGTGTGCACTGACTCATAACATAATGTAAAATAACAGTTTAGATCATTTTCACTTTGATTCTCAGCTACCACTGGGGTCATTGTGGTTAGTTTACTCAGTGGTTAAGACATTGGACTACTGACCAGAAGGTTGTGAGGTGCCACTGCTGGGCCCTTGAGCAAGGCCCTTAACTCTCAAATTGTCTCTGCCAAATGCCAAAAAATATCAATGTAAATGAACATTTAGCATGTGTTTTGGACGAGGCAAGCTGTAGTAATTAGCATTAAGAGGATGGGTTAGCGCCATGTTTCTTCATGTATTCGGCGAATGTTAATGCCTGGTAACAGGTGCAGACAGTCAGAGGCTAACGGAACTTAGCTAGCTTAGTGATGTCAAGGCAAAAACTTCTTCACGAGGTTAACGTGATAAAAAGAGAGGATGGGGTGACAGTAGGTTGTAATGTTTTCCTCTATCTCTGTAATGTTGGTTACATTAATTCGGTTGTGCAAAAAAAATTAGCGGCGAGGTGCTAAAGGCGGGAAAATAAATATTCGTATGTTAGCTCGATTTTCCTGGTGAGTCTACAGCACTATATTTTGTTCAGTAGGAGAGCGGAGGTCACATTTCCATCCATAATTACACAATTTGGCATTCTGTAACATGATTTCTCAGTTAAAGACCTAAGGCTTTTTTCCATATTTTGTAGCTAACGTCTAACCAACACTATTTTTGCTCTTTTACAGCTTTTCAGATGGAAGGGAGGAAGACTCATGTCCTTCCCAGATGGCAGGGAGATTTTAAGAAGAATAATAAGTAGAATTAAGTAGAATTTAACATACAAAGTTCATTTTAGGGCACTTATAGTGGCAAAAAAATATAAACAACACGTGTTATTTTTGTGTTATTTCTTAACACATTGATGTGTGGAAATTAACTGACACACTGATTGTGTTGAAAGTAACAGAAAACGTGTTGTCCTTGAGTAGACACGCAGGTGTGTTAAAAATGAGCAAGTGTTTATAACACATCTGTTTTAAGAGTGCACAGAGAGAAGAAAAGATAAGAGATAAAAAATGATGGACAGAGAAAGTAGGAATAAAGAGGAGGAGGGGCAGATGGACAGACAAACAGGAAAGAAGCAATAAGTGAGATTGAGGATGAATGGGAAGTAGGAGGAAGTACAAGCATGTGGACCAGTGGAAGGACGATAAGAAGGAATGATGAAAAGGAAGAAGTGAGTTAGGACGGAAGGCAGGAATAAAGGATGAAAGGAAGAAAGGGTGGGCAGGTGGGCCAATGAACGAAAAGGGAAAGGGGGAAAAAGGATTAATATATGATGTAGGAGCAAGGAGGAAGGGAGGAAGGAAGTGAAGCTGAAACGGCCTAGGAAAAGGACGGATGAAAGAACAGAGCGAAGGAACAAAGGATGAGAGGAGCATAACGTGAAAGGCCTTGAATGAAGGAAGGAATTAAATTAAATAAAGAAATTGAACTGAAAATCCGACAGAGAGAAAGATAGGGAAGAGAGAAAGGGAAGCGAGGGAAATGAAAAAGCCCTAATCCTGGACAAAAAGGAAACGCTGGCAGACTGAGAAGAAGGAAAGGCAGACAAATGGGACAAAAATGGGACAGAAGTAAGATAGGAAGTGAGAATAAAGCGATAAAACAAAGGATGAAATGAAAATAAAAGGTTCAAAATATATCAAGGGAGGGAGGGAGCGAGGGAGAGAGAGAAATAAAGAAATTAAATTAATATAAAAATATGCTTAAAAAAATACCATAGAAAGAAATGAACAAAGGATAGAAACCAAAAGTAAGGAAGGACGGAGAGAAAAATGAAACGTCCTACATAAATAACAAAAAAGAAAAGAGAGAAGATAGAAAGAAAGAAAGAATGAAAGATGATAGGAAGGAACGAGAGTACGATGAGAAGTCATATAAATAATGAATGAACAAATGTAAGAAAGAAAAAGCAAGAAAGGATCGGTGGGAGGAAAGAGTAATGGACGAAAAGAAGATTTTGAAAAAAGAAAGAAAGAATGAAAGTCTTATTTAAATAATATAATATTATTAATATTCTTATATCTAATATAATTATAAAATATTCTTTCTTTATATAACTTTTAAAGGAAATATTCTATAACACAGAGGAATAAATAATGGAGGGAATAAAGTAGATTTCCAGCAGGTTTGGTACTCTGGGAGAAAAGGGAAGCGGTTTTATATTGTCATATCTCTGACGGTTTCGGTTTGTCGCCTATCTGCGGAGGCGTATTCACATAAACTGCTTCAGCGCATGGCGGTTATTGAGAGGAAACCGTGACGCTCGTCCTCAATTTGAATTTGTCCTTGAGGATTGGAGATGAAGCAGTTTTATCGGTAAATATCAGGAGTGTTTGTGTGAGACGTCCAGGCGAGCGATGAGGAGACCGCAGTGTAAAACCACGGGGAAGACAGGACATGAAAGACGAGGTCAAACAAGGAGGTGATTTCCATCCCTCGGTGAGCTCGGCCCTCCCCCTGGAGCTGAGGAGATCCACATCAAACGTTAACCTTAGTGACCTCACAAGCCAGAAGGTCAGGAGGCTCGGTGCTGATCGTTGTGTTTACAGAAAGCACAAGGTCAGCGCGGCGGCCGATCCGTCTGGAGCTTTGTCCACATGAGAGCCGCTAGATTAAACACATGAACAGTGATTGCACTTCAGCGCCTCTTCATCATCGAGTGCGGCCTGAGCGAGCCGGCTGAGGGATTTCACGGTCTTCTGGGATTGTTTACTGTACATAATTCATACCCGCTGAGCCACTCGAACCTGCATCGGCGCAAATGTAGCACTAAATGGCAATAACGAAAAAGGAAGCGATTATAAAATAATATGGAGTGAGAGTTACTCAGAGGCGAACTGAGCCATTTAATGTGTATTCCTCTTTCTTCTGCCATTAAAAAACAAACCTTCAGACCTGAAATTCAAACAAAAGCCGAATAAAAAAATAACAACAAAAAAAAAAGAGATGGAAACTTAAGTACACAACTATTACGGATAAAAGTCCAGGAGTTTGAAAGGGAGGAAATATGGAGACAAAGAACAGAAAGAAAGGAAGGACTGAAAAATGATAAATGAAGAAAGGAAGTCCTCAGTAAAGGAAGGAAGGAAGGCCTATAAATATAAACTGCAAACAAAAGCTAAATGAAAAAGAACTTCAGAAGAAAAGAAAGTGCAAAAGAAAAGAAAGAAGTTTGTACGGATGTCCAAAAGAAAGGGATGAAAGTATGTCTGAAAGGAAGAGACAGGGGAAATCTGGACGTCTGTAAGGACGGAAGGAAGGCAACCAGGAAGGAATTTCTGAGCGGAATGAAGGTAGTCTAGAAGGATTGATGGAAAGACAGAGGTCAGGAAGGATGGATGTCTGTGTTTCTTTATTCTGCCATTCAGAAACAAAAAAACTGAGCCACTTCATGCCTCTAAAATGCAAACAAAAGTAAAAAACAAGTACGAAACTATTGCAGTTAGATTTATAGGAAGGAAGGAAGTCCAAAAGGTAGGGAAGAAATCTGGAAGAAAGGAAGGAAGGAAGTGTGGAATTCTGTAAGCCTGCACGTCTAGAAAGAAGGAAGTCTGGAAGAAAGAAAGAAAGTTTATGGAAGGAAGGAAGGAAAGAAGAAAGGAAGGAGGGAAAATTAGGAAGGATGGATGTACAGTACATCTGGAAGGAAGTTCCTGTGGAAATCTGCAAACCTGCAAGTCTGGAAGGAAAGATGGATGGATGGATGAAAGTTTGAAAGGAAGGAAAGAAGTCTGGAAGGAAGGATAGATGGATGGATGGATGGATGGATGGATGGATGGATGGATGGATGGATGAATGGACGAAAGGAAGGAAGGAAGGAAGGAATGAAGGAAGGAACTGGAAATCTGGTGAGAAGGTATTCTAGAAGGAAGTTTGGAAGGAAGTTCAAAAGAAAGGAAGGATGTATGTTCAATAGAAAGGAAGGAAGGAAGGAAGGAAGTCCAAAAAAAATCTTTAGGTCAGGACGGAAGGAAGACAGAAGGATAGAAGTCCAGAATGCACACATATCTCTATGACAGTGGGTTTTATAGGCATGAAGAAGAGAATTTTAGCAAAATGTTCGGATGGTTTGTCACATGGTTTGTCACATGGTGCTTTCTCTGGGACGTTACGCTGACTAACACCCCGAGCAGCTTCTCGGCTGAACTGTCCTCCTTTCTACAAATATATTTTAAAAAATGCTAGCCTCAGCTCTTTTACACATCCTGTAAAGATAATCAGTATATCAACACACTGGTAGATTCTATGGAATCTTTGTTTGTGTTTTAATAACAGTTGTAAAATAAATGTGAAAAAATAGATACTGAGGTAAAAGTAGTGAACGAGACCGGAAAGGAAACGGTCGCGGACTCTGGGTAAAGCACCTCCCGAATCAATGCTCTGTGATTTATTATTCAATAGACTCCAGTGCTGTACAGAAGAATAAAGCAAAGGTTTCTGCAGGAAGTAATCAATAATCAGTGTGACCCACCGCTCACTGATAAAATAGCAGATTGTTTGGTGTTACACTCTCAGATTAATAATAAATTAGAATGTGGAAATTAGACAATCGTTCAACATGTGCTAAGTGACACAAACATCCACCCAAATACACCCGGAACATTCCGTATCAAAATATAATTAATGACTATACGTAATAAACAATTCATAGAAATAAATGATCGCTATATATATATATATATATATATATATATATATATATATATATATATATATACACACAAAACAACAATTATCCTACAATTTTATTTGACATGTATACAATTTTCCATATGCTTGTATAAATGTATATAAACAGAAATGCATTGATTCTAAATCCAGTTTCATCCATCCATCCATCCATCTTCAACCGCTTACTCCGCTTTAGGGCGGCTGTGGCTCAGTGGGTAGTCCACTAATCCACTAACCGTGGGGTTGTCGGTTCGAATCCCGGCCCGGGTGATCCCATGCCGAAGTGTCCTTGGGCAAGACACTGAACCCTAAGTTGCCCCCAATGGCAAGCTAGCTCCTTGCATGGCAGCTCTGCTACCATTGGTGTATACAAATTGATAAATTATTAATTATTATAATTATTACTCCTTTTCAGGGTCACGGGGAACCTGGAGTCTATCCCAGGAGGCATCGGGCACAAGGCAGGGTACACCCTGGACAGGGTGCCAGTCCATCGCAGGGCACAATCACATACACACTCACACACACATTCATACATTACGGACACTTTAGACACGCCCATCAGCCTACCATGCATGTCTTTGGACTGGGAGAAGAAACCGGAGTACCCGGAGGAAATCCCCGACACTCGGGGAGAACATGCAAACTCCGCACACACATAGCCCCGGCGGGGCTCGAACCCTGAACCCTGGAGGTGTGAGGCGAACGTGCTAACCACTAAGCCACCGTGCGCCTATTAAATCCCGTTTCAGTGAGGAATAAATCGCTCCAGGTCATGCTGATGAAGGAAAACAAATTTTAGCTATTAAATCTATTAATCTATTTCTAGTTACATTTCATCTTTATGGGCGGCTGTGGCTCAGTTGGTAGAGCGGGTTGTCCACTAATCCACTAATCGTGGGGCTGGCGGTTCGAATCCCGGCCCGGGTGATCCCATGCCGAAGTGTCCTTGGGCAAGACACTGAACCCTAAGTTGCCCCCGATGGCAAGCTAGCGCCTTGCATGGCAGCTCTGCTACCATTGGTGTGTGAGTGTGTGTGTGAATGGGTGAATGAGACACAGTGTAAAGCGCTTTGGATCCAAAGTGCTTTGGATAAAAAAGCGCTATATAAGTGCGCCATTTACCATTTACCATTTTGGAACATCAACAAAACAAGTTCCTATTCTCGCAGTCGTTTCCTAACCAGCCATTCTTTCTTCAAGTTAATAAGACAAAAAACAAATAAAAAAAAAAACACGGCTTGTCATGCTACTGGGACCAACCTGGACAGCTGGGACCCTTGGGGTAACTTTTGATGAGAGCTTGACCTTTACAGACCACATTTCATCAACTGGACAATCCTATAGGTTCATTCTGTATAACATCAAGAAAATCAGACCCTAGCTCACCAAACAGGCTACACAGATACTAGCCCAGGCTCTTGTCATGTCAAAACTGGACTACGGCAATGCACTACTCTCCTCTCGGGCCTCCCAGCCAGCTCCATCAAACCCCTTGAGATGATTCAGAATGCAGCAGCACACCTCGTATTCAATCAGTTAAAGAGAACCCATGTCACACCCCTCTTCATCTCCCTCCACTACCTTCTTGTAGCTGCTTGCATCAAATTCAAGGTCTTGATGCTCACCTACAAGACCTTGTCTGGAACAGCACCCTCCTACCTCAACTCTCTCCTGAAGGCTTACGTTCCCTCACGCAATCTGCGATCGGTTAAAAAACGACGCTTAGTAGTGCCTACTCAATGTGGCTCAAGGTCCCTTTCCAGAACCTTCACACGAACAGTCCCTCAGTGCTAGAATGAACTTCCTACCTCAATCCAGAATGCAGAATCTGTCACTGTCTTCAAAAAAACAGCTAAAGACCCAGCTCTTCCATGAACACCTAACTAACCCCTAAAACGCCAACCCGCACATTATTTAAAAATAAATAAATTATTAAATAAAAACGTACTCTGGCACTTACACCTCTACTCTGCACACTTTGCTTTTCTAGAACTCAGTTAAATCGTGTACAGAATCGCTACTCGCATTGTTCTCCACTTGATATATTGCTTTGCTTGTATTTCCTCATTTGGAAGTCGCTCTGTATAAAAGTGTCTGCTAAAGGTATAAATGTAAATGTACTGAGAAACCACAGAGTGTAAACTCCTCTGTCCTGAAGAGGTCATGAAACCTAAGACTTTACAGTCTGTTATACAAAGCGCTGCGACTGGAGACCCCCTTCCAAAAATCCATAGACGTCTCCTTACGGAACACATCAACATCCACCGCGTCAACGACGACACTTTCGTCACTGTTAACTAACAAGAGCGTTGTTACATGAGCGATCCCCATACAAGCCCCTGTGAACAACCTGTTGCTACGGAAACGATAACGTACGTATTACAACGAGCGCATTAATATATAAACCTGTGAATTGCTGCTGCACTACCATCAGAGCTGCTGTTAGAGAAAACCAAACGGCAAACTGTTGATCCATGAGAATTTATTGGGTTAACATGTCACGACACAAACGAAGGATATACAGTACCCTTAAAGGTAAACTTTAACAGATCAAAGTCGAAAGATTAAAAACTACAAGAAACGACATTTTCTAAAAAGAGACCGAGGAGTATTTCATGGACCAGTACACTTCATTTTTTTTACATTTTGAGCTTATTTTTACAATATTCCACAGAAAGGCTTAAGTGCGGTCCCTAAGTGGGAATTTTTGTGCCACGCCTAACGAAACCCAAATAAAAGTCTAACAAAACCCGAATAAAAGGCGACATCAGCCCGAACGTAAAAACAACGGTCATAGCTCTACGCGCTGACAAAAAAACCCAAAAAGAAACAACCAGAGAGGTGGCTTGATCTCGCACGGAATGGTACGGTAAGCTGGAAGCAGGAATGACCTGCCAATCAAAGTCAGCTTTTGGATGAACGTTTGTGCTGATTGGTGTGTAACAGTTTCTCATCACTAAGCGCATTTATTTATTTTTTATTTCTCTGTACCATCATCTCGGGACCACAGTTATAACCATCCACTCGATATGCAAGTAGTAAGCCATCAATAAAGTAAAACTCAGCAAAGAATAAATGGAGTATAAACGATTCTTGTTAGGGAGTAATTCCTGTGGATGTTAATTCTAGTGATCGCAGATAAAAGAGAAAAAATATATATAGCTAATGTCGCCTATTTTACAACTGTACAACTTGCTAATCTAGCTATCTTATAGATATTCGTGTGCTGAATTAAGTTACGCTAGCAGTTACGCAGTGAAGCTGGTTAGCTGACCCTACACGAAGATAGCTCGACTGAACTAACGTTTGTATCTAACGTGGCCTGGTAGCTAAACAAAGTTAAGCCCTTTTTTTTTTTTTTTTTAAACCACTAGTCAGTCAGTTTTTTCAATTAAAAAAAATTCTAAAATGCACTTGAGAGCATCCCAATTTTTAAAAACATGGTCTACTCCATTGTAGGATTAGTATTACCTGTAAAATAAAAGGTGCTGACCCCTTCGAAAAAAGTTCAACATTACGTGTGAACCCGGCCTTCACAGAGTAGCGTCAAACCCTTGAAGGTTGTGTGGCATTTCCAATGATGTCCCTGATAAAAATAGC
Organism: Noturus placidus; assembly: GCA_022414735.1. Classification (NCBI taxonomy): domain Eukaryota; kingdom Metazoa; phylum Chordata; class Actinopteri; order Siluriformes; family Ictaluridae; genus Noturus; species Noturus placidus. The sequence continues at coordinate 17,194 of JAFFST010052770.1, forward strand.
TTTCTCCTCCGTTCCTGCAGTGTAGTGTGTGAGAAGCAGTCACAGTCAGTGATGCAAGCCCTCATCTAGACAGCCATGTCGTGCGAGTTGCCCTGTCTGCCTACAAAATTTGCATATTTTATATTTGTAAAATAAGTTGTAGCATAACTTGTGAATTATTTATTACTTACTTGTAAATAGATATTATTTTGTTGCAGCATTATTTAAAAATGACTATCATCTTAATGTTCTCTCTCTCTCTCTCTCTCTCTCTCGGTAGATATATATATATATATATATATATATATATATTTATATATACATACAGTACATATGAATAGAAAGGTTCATATTTTGCATATGTTTACGAATGTAATGGCATTCATAGTCCTGAAAAATCGTGTATGAAATAACGTGGACTACTAAGAGAAATGACCTGCCTTATTAGGAAATCGGTGCTTAGAAGAAACTTTAAATATGATAAATAGTGAATCTGTCATAATAAATCTTTGTTATTTTAGGAAATGTTGGTAGAGTGAGCTTCACATTGAACTCATTCTCTCTCTCTCTCTCTCTCTCTCTCTTTCTCTCTCTTTCCCCTCTCTCTCTCTCTCTCTCTCTCTCTTTCTCTCTCTCACTCTCTCTCTCTCTCTCTCTCTCTCTCTCTTTCTCTCTCCCCCCCCTCTCTCTCTTTCTCTCTCTCTCTCTCTCTCCCCCCCCCCTCTCTCTCTCTCTCTCTCTCTCTCTCTTTCTCTCTCTCTTCTCTCTCTCTCTCTCTCTCTCTCTCTTTCTCTCTCTCACTCTCTCTCTCTCTCTCTCTCTCTCTCTTTTTCTCTCTCCCCCCCCCCTCTCTCTTTTCCTCTCTCTCTCTCTCACACACACACACACACTCTCACTACACCTGCTACTCTTGAGATACCAGGATACCAGTGATCCTGACCCTTTCTGCTCTCTGGACCTGCTTGATCCATCGTGATTCTCTACTTCTGGTTGAAGTTCTCATCACTTGGAAACCACCCGATATAGTTGAGTTTGGCCCCTCATGGACAGCCTAAAAATCCCCTTAGAAACCAGGAAGATGTTTGAGGACTACAATTGCTATGATAGCTTTAAGACGACAATGACCACGGACAGTTTTACACTTCAGTGAACACTGGAAAAGAACATGAACGAAACAGACTTCGTGTGAAACCTGTAATGAATTTCCTGGTTACACACCTGCACTGCTTCACCATTTATAGAAGGGGTTTATTTATTTATTTATAATCGCACTATCCGGTGTCACCCAGATGAGGAATTGAATTGAATTGAATTGAATGGATTTGTGGATCCATAAACAGGAGAAAATGACAGAAATGTAAATGGCATTGTGTTCCTACTTACTGCTGTTTACAACATAGTTTATTTCCAAGAGAGTTGATAATTAGTCTTTCACTGTTGCATCGTGTGGAAGTTTGTCCGCTTGCAAAATTTGGCCTTAAAACGGAAAAATTAATAACGCCATGGCTCTTTGTCTGTGCGAGCTCCATGCGCCGTTTTGCTGTCTCTAGAAAAATATTTCACAACAGGCACTGCAACACACCTCGTGTCTCGTTCTGCAGCGATCACCTCCACCCCCTCACGAGGGGCACCCTGTCTGCTCCACACTGATATAGATAGATATCCTTCCCCCGCTGATTCTGAATCTACATTAGGTCATTTCAATAAAGCGGCCAGACCCCGAGGCTTCGGCCTGCAGGCAGGAAGCAGGAGCAGCTCCCCACGTCATCCATCTAAGTTACCCCGGAGTCGGAGCTGCTGACACACACGCTGACGGATGGGTGGCTTGCCTACTCGATCTCGCCCTCGTTTGTTATGATATTACATTAAAGAACCTAATAGAGTGTGTCAGGAAATATTGAAAATATCACGCCGTCTCTTCGGAACGACCGTAACGGATGGCTGTTTTGTGGGACTCTGCTCTCAAGGTTAGTGATGAGATGACCTCGAACGTTTGCTGCTGGTTTCGAAAGTACCGACCCTTGACCCAAAATGCGAGGGAGGGACGCAATCATGGAGAGAGGGATTATAACAGAGGACAGGTCACCTCTTATATTGCAGTGCCCACCCTGCTCCAGTGCCCACGCTGTCACTTCAATACACACCAAGTGCAAAAAAGTCAGGGGAAAAAAATTACAACCCTTTGGTCAAAGCTGGACTGAGAATTAAATGGAAACGCTTGCATTCTTTAACGCAAGGGGTGTTTTATTTCAATACTCGAACAGACCCATCTTCCACGTCGACTCTGAATCGACTCGTCTGCAGGAACTGAGCTGCAAACCAAAAAAACCAGACGGCGCTCCAAAGGCCCGACCCATAGTGCTGTGGAAACGCCATCTTCTTCTGCAGATTGTGAGAAAATACTGTAAAAGCTTGAGCTCTACTCATTCGTTCATACACAAGCTCAGTGTTTTCCATACTCGGGTGATGTTTCGGAGTTCTACGCACACTTTGAGGGAAAGAAAGTGTTTTACGAGGACATTCTCAGCCTTGGACTACTCTCAGACAGTGTTTCTTTTTTTTCCATTTGATTTTTGCTTTGTTTTTATAAATCTGCGCAGTGTGAAAACAAACCAAGCCAAATAGCAAACAACCCAGTGATATCTATTTCGCTCTGATTTGGACCTCTGATGGTGCAATGGGCGTGGAAGCGCCAACAGACGTCAGAAATTAGGCTCCGACAGGAGTCGACACTTCAATTAACAGGTTGGTTTTGGATGTGACGGGTTCATGTACCTCATCAGCAGTGGAGCAGCCTAACATTGCTAACTATACTTAATAAATAGTTCAGTGACAAAACACTGCACTGTGCAGAACATGTCGAGGAAGCGTTGATGTTTTACACTTATCGTTCTGGCAGATCTACATTTCGAAAGGCGATTCTCCAGTTCTTCGCCATTTAGTGTTAGTTTGGGTCTTTAGTGACTCCAGATAACATGCTAAGTGTGTTAAGTGAACCTTTATATATGTAAGTGGTCATTATTACCTGTAAGAAAAATTAAGTGCTGATGCATGTGAGTTTAGAGCGTATGTGTAGGAAAGGTTAACAGGTTTATGGAGAAGTCATTGCTGCAAGGCTGGACACAGCTTTCAACCTGGAGCAGCTTGAGTTAACTTGACGTAAGCCACTGAGATTCAGACAGCCACGAAACACAGAATGTTCGCTTTAGTCTCAAGAAAATAGCCTAATTATTGCAAGAGCTGTGGAGTCATGAATTTCATCACTTCAGACTCAGGTCAACAACATGAAACATCAAGAAAAACTTGCAACTTTGCTCTGGACTCGAGACCCTGCTGCTTGCTGGTACTTAAATCAAGTCTGACAGAGAAGTCTGGAGATCTGCTCTCATGGATTTTCACTCTTGAGGACACACACACACACACACACACACACACACACACACACACAAAAAACCCAAACTTTTTGAACAAGAAACAACGACTCTGTGAACCCAAGACTCGAGTTGAGATGTGCTACATGCAAAAGAACGATTTGTTCCCACCTTTGCTTACTGACACTTGTGTCATTTTGTATCTTCTGGGCGTGGCTTGGCTGTTTGTTTGTTTTATTATGAAAAGAAAGTAGCCAAAATGTAAACATTATTCTGTTTGACTGTCATTAAGTCATTTATATTGTATAAATGTAAAAAAATAAAAGACCATGTGGGTTTTTTTTTTGTTTGTTTGTTTATTTGTTTTTCATTTTTAATTGCTAAATACCATTGAACAGGACTGACCAAGAAGAGCTGAAGAGGTTTTGATGGGCGTGGCCAAGCTGTAGGAACCAGACCTAACCAATGGTTTGAAATGGTTTCAGATTTACCGCATTAGAGACTGTTTCCACAGGTTTTGGGGTTTGCAGATGTCGTGTCTCCGTCTGAACGTAAAAAAAATCAATACATTTTTAAATCATCAGCTAGTATGAATGTCTGAGATCCTTAATCTAAACCGAATCTCATTAAGCAGGGAAAGGATTCATGAGGTGAAACAGGAAATTAATTTGTAGTAGCGGTCCATTTTTTTTTTTTAATCAAGGTGAACTTCAACCTCATGAATATGTGAATCTGGGAAGCGCGACCCAGTTAGAGAACGGCACGACGTGCCGTTGGAGTCATCTTGGAGCTTTAAGAGATTATCGTATTCACATTAAACAGTATATTAATGCTACTTGTACGCGGATGCAAAATTCATATTAAAGGGTAACTGAAAAAAATTATTATATTTTTCAAAAAGTGTGAACTTGTGTATGCGCCGATCGTCACTACTGATCACTCCGTGATGCCTTATATGTTAAAGTATTTGCGATTTCATATTGCTTGGGGTAATTTTTACACCGTCCTGTGGAGGCGGTAGAGTAGGATTTGCACTGTACTGCTCTCGAATCCATCGCTGATACAAACTGTAGCACTTGTTCCATCTCATCTTCAGTCTACACAAACGAATCCTCGTGTTTCTGTCATAACATTTTTTGCTCAACCGTTACTCCAACCAGGAGAATTCCCGAAGATGAATGGATATTTGAACGTTATCTTAATCTTAACGTTGAGGCGATTAACATAGCAGTTCGGATCGAAACGTTATTCGCTTTGGAAACAAAGGGGTGAAAACTCTGCTTTTGAAAACATTTGCATAGACGTAAACACGGTCTGGGTAACTGGATCAAGCTGTTTGGTTTAAAAAAAAAACTAGCTAATGCGATCTTGCAGGCGCTTACAATATTTTATATAAAAAGAGCAGCATGGGCTATGCTAATCCAGCTCCTCCATTATGGATGTTAGCTTATCCAGCTCTGACCTTGACGTGACTGTGACTAGCGTTGTTTAATTATAATGGATAGCTTATCAGTTTACACAGTCCGCCTGTCACACACAGCTCCGTCGCGGCGATAAAACTGTCATTCGCAGCCACCGCTTTTCGCTCGTTGTGTACACGTTGCACTTTATCCGAGCGTCGTTTATTACTCCAGACAAACAAATGTTTATCTGTTACGTCTGCACGGGGAAAAAAAAACGAGATTTGAATACACGGCAGCTTAGTTTGGGACATTTTTCTCCACCATAACGGTTTCAGTACAGCTCTTTGGTGATCACAGACCCGGGGGTGAGATGAGTCGCTTCATATCCGAGCATTTAGGCATCCAAAATAGAAAAGGAAGCAACTGAAAAGGGGGGACCCTCCATCTTTAGGGACCCACGGGTCCACTGTTCGTATGGTCCACAGGAAACGGAGGAAAGTCCTGACTTAAAAAGCATGTTTAAGAAGAAGTGAGGATGAAAAACACTCCAATTATTCCTGCGGCGTCCTGCTGAGCCTCAAGCTGTTGTATGACCTTAAAACCTTTTAAATAATGCAACACTTCACTGCAGTACATACACACACGAAGAAAAAAATAAAGGCAGAAGACAGGAATTTTTCCGAATGGTTAAATGTTTGCCAGCTGTGAGTTTGTCCGCAGATGGCTGTATTCCCCGAGTGCGCTTGCAGGCGATACGCAAGCTGCGACGAAGCGCTTCAGGGCTCGCTAAAAAGGATCAAGGTACGGTTTAACTTAGTAACTTTGTGTGCATGGCCAGAAGCAGTGGCAACGTGAGCACTGCGTACTTTACTGGGGGATTTAAAGCGACAGTCACTAGATGGCGTGTCGGAGCCCAAACATTCCTGTCCACCAGGTTTCCTGTAAAGTGTTTATCGGGTTCACGTGCTGCGACGAGCTCTTGAAAAGCTTCTTCTGTCGTCGTGATGGTTGTCATTGTTGAAGAAAATCTATGACCTTACTGTATGTTCAAAATGATTCATTAATCTAGGCTTTTGGGAGGTTTGACGGCTGCACGAAAGGTTTTTAAAATTCAGACACTAGCCCTGATAGGTGAACTGATTAGCGTTAGTCTAGAATCCATCCATCCATCCATCTTCAACCGCTTACTCCTTTATCAGGGTCACGGGGGAACCTGGAGCCTATCCCAGTTAGTCTAGAATAATACGCTTATTTCGTTTAGGCAGTCACGAACACAGTGTCACATGAGTCACATGTTTGTGCATATTGTACCGCGTGTTCATTTGTGACGACGTGCACAAGTGACACTCTCTATGCTTTTTTTTTCTTTACCAAACTCAGGACTTTGGATGCACATATCTGAGATTTTCTATGCAGATGTTCTCTAATGCTGAAAAAAAAAGATGGCTTCCAAGATGGCTGTTACTAATTGCTATATTTAGTCTCGTAGTGCATCTCGTATCACTAAGCCCCACCCCCAACCAGATCTTAAACATTTCCTGAATCACGCGAGGGGAAACGGCTCTCTAAGAAGTGATAGCTCAGTGGTTACGATGTTGGAGTTCTGCTCGGAAGGTCATGGGTTCAACCCTCATCGTAACGTTCAACTGGTCAGTTGTATAAACGAGATAAATGCAAATAAGGGTCCAAATAAATATAAATAGAATAAACGTATATAAGCATGTCCGCCAAATGCCATAAACGTAAAAGAAGGCTGATTCTTTTATACTTTGTGTTTACAAATTATTGCTGGAACTTTCGTTTCGTTTCCAAAACGGAAATAAGCTCCAGCGCCTCTTCGACTGTTTGGACGCCATGTTGTAAACGGAGCGTGATCTTGAGGCAATCATCCAGTTTCGCAGAAAATATGACCTGCTGGAAACTCGTTTCATCACGTGGAGACGTGTTAAAAAACAAACAAAAAACTGTATTACCAACGTCCGTCCGAGAAACGAATCCAATCTGAACAGGGCTTTCGTGCGGGCAAAAATGATCTTTATGCCCCCACACCATTTTGTCCTTTGATTTGTCATCCGTCTGTATCCTTAATTCACTATAGTTCACTATTATTAGTTTTAGAGCTGGATAATATTATTTTGATTAAGTAAAGCTATCATAGCAGGCGATAAAAGTAAGGCCTTATGTCACCAGTCAGCGAGCTTATGATACTCACAGTGCAGAGGTCAAGGTAACCCGGTCAAAGCCATTCCAACACACACACACACACACACACACACACACACACACACGCGGACACCCGCAGGCAGACAATTCAATCAAGCGAACCCAGAGGAACGTACTCCCTGCTGGATCGGGGGCAGCTCGACTCTGAACCAGAAAGCTCCGGAGCGTTCGCACATCTGCTTGTTCTGCTGAATGATAATGAATTTGTCCTAAGTGACTAAGTGGCAAAGCGAGAAACAGGAAGTACATAGAACTTCCATCAAAAGGTATGATAGCATGCGGTTGCGTATTTAAACCGTTCGTTCTTTCCTCCCTCTGAGTAGCGCGTCGACCCGAGGCAAACGATCCGCTCGCATACTTCTTCACAGACCTTATCGTTCTCATAAAATATAAACGATCCGTATTCTGGTTCTGACCGCGTGCGTCGCGTTTATACTCCAGTTTATACTGCAGCGGCACTTTAGTACTTTACCCTGTCCATTCATCGCCTGCACACCCTGTTCAACTAATGCTTCTACGTTCATGCTAACACCAGTCACTCCAAGATTTTGTGATTTTGCGGTCGCAGAAATTAACCCGAAATCAAGGAAACTCCGAGATATTCCGAGGAGCTTGCAATTTTTCGAAATTACAGATTCGGGCCGAGACACATCTGATCGGGTGTTCAGCCGAAGCACTCTTCGATTCACGTGCATCGAACATGAGTACAGCTAAAAGGTCTCATTTACCAACAAACAATTACTGCAAAAGAGCGTGCGGAACAATTCCGTGCACTCGTGATATCTCCAATTTAATTTAGAACAAATTTAGAACAAGGCCGCAGTAACAATCGAGCGTTTTTGGCCACAACAATTACAAAAAAGACTCGGACGGTAACGCTAACATTAATACCATCACGCTCCTCACCTCGTAGATCGCTAACTAGCCGATCTGAGTCCAGTTGAGTCGAGAGACGTCATGCAGCTGCAGTGCTTTCTGAGATTTCGTGTCCAGCGTTTGCATGAGCTACTTCTACACCGGATTCCTCATCAATTAATACGACGCTGAACGTCGCTGAAAAATAAAACGTGAGTGACGAAAGAAGAACCGTGAAACCCGAGTGTTATCACTTCTGTTTAAGATTTTATTTCTGAATTTCTTTTTAATTCATTGTAACTGCACTCGCAAGAGCAGCAACCCCGAACACACAGCAAAATCCAGCACTCGATACATTAGCATGAAAATAATTAAGCAAGTCTGTAGCGCTTCATATTTCAGGGTGGAGTTTCGCTTTAAGACATGGTTATCGTCACAAATCTGAACTCGAATCGTTCGTGGCGTCCGTGATATCGAGGAAGCTGCATGTTCACGGTTCCGTGTCTGTGGCAGACGGTGTTACGGGTTATGAAGGATAGATTGAAATCGTGTGACGCTGGCTCAGGGCCAAAACCATCTACCGAGGCCATGCACTCCAGAAAATTGGCAAGACAGCAAAAACATTCTGTGAGATGAGTCACATAGCATGGAGGAACCCATCACACGCACACACACACACACACACACACACACACACACACAGAGGACTGATGGAACAAGCAAGCATGGTGCCTGAAATACAAAAATAGTGTATTTTACATGCCACTGCTCCACCTGCTCTTTAATATCCCCAAATTCACATTTTAATCTAAAACTACAAGGAACTACAAGTCACAGGATTTAAAACGAGTCCCACCCGAGCACGCCACGTTTTCTCACTGCTAGCATGAACGTTCCAACAAGAACACCCGGTTTCAGTAGTAACAGAGCAACGTGATGGAGATCAAATCACGTTGGCGTTGACGTCTGATCTGATCGGAAGTGGACCACACTAAGGTTCGGTTCTGAACGGGGTCCAATGTGTCTCAGACATCTCCCAAACCACACTCGGAGGTAGTCTGGGACGCTGCATAACACTTATAGTGCGAACGCAAGAGCGTCTCGACACGTCCTGGGCAGCAGCGGAATCATTATATACGGAATCATTTCACGCTGAATGGTACGAGCTCTCCACCAATCGGCTGGCAGATAAAGCAGATGCTATAACAGCAGACACAACAATGACTACTTTTTTCACAGCTTCTTTCATCGTCTTATTTCATCTGTTACGTTATTAGTTTCCACCTGAAAACAAAATCTTCAGAAGATGGAACTGATGTGTCCGAAGTGGTCATTCAAAACACCTTGTGATCAGACCGATCAAGACGGACGTTAATCTGAGATTTGAAAAATCCAGCTCCTTGCAAATCCTTGCAAATGTCCACATGAATGACTCAAATGACTGAACGGTGACAACAGTTACCGTTAAATACTTAAGCATTCATGACCAGTTGTAAAGAAGACATAAATAAGACCGTGTAAAGCGGTTATGTTTTATTCCGTAGTGGAGTTTACAGCAAAGTGGACAACAGAGAAAACACTAAACATCTGTTCTGAAGACGAAGCAGGATGAATAGACCTAACATTCTCTGTCTGGCACGTCGTCGGATCCCTAATCAGACCAGAAAAATAAAAAGGAAAGACTGATGAAAGTCTGTGCTAACATCTGTAGCCCTGTAGCTAGGCTCTGGTCTGATCAGCTACCTTCAGCGAAAAACACACATGATTGGATAAAACGCAACCGAGGATCAGTCGGGTTCTCTTCTGAGTCCGGTTCCTCTCAAGGTTTCTTCCTCATATCATCTTAGGGAGCTTTTCCTCACCACCGTTACACACTTAAAATCTCTATCCTGTGTTTATATGTTTCTGTAAAGCTGCTTTGAGACAATGTCCATTGTTAAAAGTGCTACACACATACACAAATTGTAATTGAATTAAACCTGAAACAGAAGCCAGTGTGGTTCAATTAAAGATAGAGTCACCGATTGGTTCTTCTAGAGTGTTTCGCAAAGTAAATAAACGAAACGATAATTCTATAATTAAGGAATTTAAGACACTTTGTGCAACACATCCTGAGCTGACTTTCAGTAGTAACAGTTCTACGGCTCTGTCTGTTGACTCAGTTTAGCAGCACACGTCTACAAAAAGATAGAATAAAATAAAATAAAAGGTGATGGATTCACTTCCTGCACTGAGTCGATTCAGAGTCAAATCCCTTTCTCGCTCCAGTCCACTCCGCCTCGTTCAGACGCTCTCGGGACCTGAAGCCCTGTTTAAACATCTAGGTCCTCTACTATAGTTGGCGTTTCAACTGCGTCTCAGAAACAATCTCCGTCCACACTGCACGACCGAAAACGCATGTCACGTGACCATTCATGCACACCGGGCACACATGTACAAGTCTAAACAGGAAGTCGGTTGCTAGTCACCAGCAGGCATGACAATGAGCAAGACAAACAATGAGGAAAAGCAATGAGGTCTTCGGGTGGATGATGAGGCGGCCATGGCGGTTGAAAATGTCGATTGGGAGTCATGTCAGAACAAATATGGCGAAATACTTGACAGATCTATGGAGCACTTACAAACAAACCCACCAGGCATTAGTTCTTCCCAGTCTAACACAAGACCGGCGTTCCATGTAGGGCTTAAGCCGCTCGAAATGAGATTTGTTGGCGATTGCTCTAATCATATCTTGCCTCTTGAGCATGCAAGCAGCTGCGGTGTTATAAAATACAGAATTTAATTACACAACGACTGCTAAGAATGACAAGAAAGCCAGCAAAGCCTGCGGTTCGGTCCCTGTGTTGTTTTGTATACGATCAATGTAGCGTATTGGTCATATGATAGGGGTTTGAAGGAATCAGGGAAGGATACATGATGATCCAGAAGACCCAATCAGGGGGCGAATGTGGGTGAAGCCTTCGTTTTCAAAAGTCTGCGTTTTGGTCCGTATACACTGAAACACGAGCCCGGAGTTTTCAAACTAAAACGGGCTCTTCGGCGTCTCCAAAATGTCTCCGTTTTTGAGCGTGGAAACTGCCGGTAGTGTAGTGTAGACGATAGGTGTAACCGTAGCAACAGTCAATGCATTTGAAAACGAAAACGCACTAGCGTAAAAAGGGCCTAACTGTGATTGCTGTGTTCTCACCTGCTTAAAGAACCACGCAGACTGGGAGAACTCACCTGGGTTCCGTTAAAACGGAACAGACTAAACACTATGTGAAAGAGAACCGTCGTTGTTCTACGAGAGTGAGTCAAACGGAACATTCGCACTGAACAAAATGGAGATGAATTGAACATTATTGTGACAACTTTTAATAATAAACAATGCAAAAAGGGAAAAAAAGCTTCAATCCGACTCAAATTTGTACCTGTATTCAAAATAAAAGCCCCAGAACATTATTTGCGTAATGCACATGCGTAATATACAGAAAGATTTGTTTTTAATTCTCCAAAAGTACCTTCAGTTTTTACTAACAATGACCATTCCGAATGATGTAAACATATAGATCTTACATTAAAATACCAAAAATCAGTTCCCTCTCTAAAGAACGACTCAAACTGACAGACAGGTCTGATCACGTGCAGGACATGTGGGTGGAATCTGATCAGATCACGAGTATCAGATCGATACACCTTGAACAATACCTTTAGCTTATTGTAAATGTAAAAAAATGCCGCTGTTTTATTCAGAAAGGAAGATAATGTGGTATCAGACGTGTCGTGGTATGTGAGATAACTTCCATGCCGTGAATTAATCTTCACCCCCCTCCCCCAAAAGAGCATGATTTATCTGGGGGATACCCCGGCTCGTGCACATTATGCCACAGTGTCACGTGTTAATCAGCGGATTATAAACATCCCCTCCAGGTTACAGCACTGATTAATTCACATACATGTATGATATCTCTCTCTCTCGTGTATGTCGAAGGGATGGTACGTTTAAGACGTTTGAGATTTTGAATGCAGAGATGTTTCAGAAGCTGAGGAAGGGACAGCACCGCCGGTCGGTCACGTGAAGACACTCTAACAGGAAGATGCAAGTCGCATATCTGTGAAATATAACACAGAGCCGGGACTGAGTGTGTATGATAAGAGAAAACGAGTCCATCGTGTGAGAATACGCGTCCAGCATGAATCTTCATAGAGAGTATATATATATATATATATATATATATATATATATATATATATATATATATA
>JAFFST010052771.1:0-11847 GCA_022414735.1 Noturus placidus
GGTGTTAGGACGTGGACGTGTATGTGTATAGGGTGTATGAGTCTGTGTTAGGACGTGGAGTGTATAGGGTGTATGAGTCTATGTTAGGACGTGGACGTGTATGTGTATAGGGTGTATGAGTCTGTGTTAGGACGTGGACGTGTATGTGTATAGGGTGTATGAGTCTGTGTTAGGACGTGGACGTGTATAGGGTGTATGAGTCTGTGTTAGGACGTGTATGTGTATAGGGTGTATGAGTCTGTGTTAGGACGTGGACGTGTAGTGTATAGGGTGTATGAGTCTGTGTTAGGACGTGGACGTGTAGTGTATAGGGTGTATGAGTCTGTGTTAGGACGTGGACGTGTATAGGGTGTATGAGTCTGTGTTTGGACGTGGCCGTGTATAGGGTGTATGAGTCTGTGTTAGGACGTGGACGTGTATGTGTATAGGGTGTATGAGTTTGTGTTAGGACGTGGACGTGTATGTGTATAGGGTGTATGAGTCTGTGTTAGGACGTGGACGTGTATGTGTATAGGGTGTATGAGTCTGTGTTAGGACGTGGACGTGTAGTGTATAGGGTGTATGAGTTTGTGTTAGGACGTGGACGTGTATGTGTATAGGGTGTATGAGTCTGTGTTAGGACGTGTAGTGTATAGGGTGTATGAGTCTGTGTTAGGACGTGGACGTGTATGTGTATAGGGTGTATGAGTCTGTGTTAGGACGTGTATGTGTATAGGGTGTATGAGTCTGTGGTAGGACGTGGACGTGTATGTGTATAGGGTGTATGAGTTTGTGTTAGGATGTGGACGTGTAGTGTATAGGGTGTATGAGTTTGTGTTAGGATGTGGACGTGTAGTGTATAGGGTGTATGAGTCTGTGGTAGGACGTGGACGTGTATGTGTATAGGGTGTATGAGTCTGTGGTAGGACGTGGACGTGTATGCATATCAGGTGATGTATCAATTTACTGGTAAGGAAGAGTGGATCCTGGAAAGCGATTAGAGAGAGAGAGTGAATGGGTTGGAGGGCGGGAGGTGGTGTAAAGTGGGTGGGGGGTGATGGGTGGGGAGGTGCTGCTGTGCTGTTTCATTAGGCTCTGATTATGGCGCCTGATGCAGAGTGACAGTGTGCAGATTGAGTTGCACAGCCACTCTAATTCTCTCTATTAATAAGCATCGTTCCACACTGCTGTCCCGGACCACATTTATTAATCACAATTTGTCAGCTGTCTTGCGCCCAACCCGTGGCCGTGTTTCTCTCCCTCCCTTCCTCCCTCCCCCTCGCTGTCCACTTATCCCTTGCTTTCCACCTCTCAAGCTAAGAGATATGGTCAAGCATACTGAAAGCATGCAGCCCCACTACTCCTCCTCTTTAAGTCCACATTCATTTTCTGCAAGGGTTTAGGGATTAAACAAAAGCTTTTCACTCAAATGTGAATGGCATATTTATTTGCGCTATTGTTCGTGCTAAGTGGTAGTGACTTTCATCTGGAACAATGAAAGATTGTAATGATATGCTAATATTGTGCACTGCATAAGACTCAGGGGTGGTGGATTCAAATGATGGCTATATTTAAATCCTTATACGTAAATCATCCATAACATGAAAACCACTGACTGGTGAAGTGAATAACATTGATTTTCTCATTACAATGACACCTGTCAAGGGGTGGGATATATTAAGCGGGAAAAATGGGCTAGGATCTGAGCGACTTCGACAAGGGCCAAATTGTGATGGTTAGACGACTGGGTCAGAACATCTCCAAAACGGCAGGTCTTGTGGTGTTTACCTGGTATGCAGTGGTTAGTACCTACCAAAAGTGATCTAAGGATGGACAACAGATGAACCGACAACAGAGGTGCCCAAGGCTCATTGATGCGTGTGGGGAGCGAAGGTTAGCTCGTCTGGTCCGATCCCAAAGAAGAGCTTCTGAAGCACAAATTGCTGAAAAAGTGAATGCTGGCTATGATAGAAAGGCGTTATTACACTCTTGCTGTTATTACACAGCTTATGTAGCTGTGTAACTGCAGACCGGTTAGACTGCCCATGCTGACCCTTGTTCACCACTGAATGCGCTGACAATGGGCATCAGAACTGGACCATGGAGCAATGTAAGAAGGGGGCTTGGTCTGATGAATCATGTTTTCGTTTACATCATGTGGACGGTCAGGTGTGTGTGCGTCACTTACCTGGGGAAGAGATAATGGTAAATGTTAAATGCACTTATATAGCGCTTTTATCCAAAGCTTTTATCCAAAGCGCTTTACACTGTGTCTCATTCATCCATTCACACACACACACACACACACACACACACACACACACACACACACACACACACCAATGGTAGCAGAACTGACATGCAAGGTGCTAACTTGGGGTTCAGTGTCTTGCTCAATGACACTTCGGCATGTGGAGTCACACGGGCCGGGAATCGAACCTCCAACCCTACGATTAGTGGACAACCCGCTCCACAACTGCCAGATGGCACCAGGATGCACTATGGGAAAAGGTAAGCTGGTGGAGGAAGTGTGATTCTCTGAATCATGTGTAAATGAACCACATGTAAAATTACATATAAATGAATCATATATAAATGAATCATAATTTATTTATTTATTTTTTTTAATTCACTTAGCAGACGCTTTTATCCAAAGCGACTTACAAATGAGACACACTCACACACCAATGGTAGCAGAGCTGCATGCAAGGTGCTAGCTTGCCATTGGGGCAACTTAGGGTTCAGTGTCTTGCCCAAGGACACTTCGGCATGGGATCACCCGGGCCGGGATTCGAACCACCAACCCCACGGTTAGTGGATTAATGGACAACCCGCTCTACTGACTGAGACACAGCTGCCCACATATATTAACGAATCATATATAAATGAATCATATATAAATCTTGCTGGGGGGGGTTACTGGGGTCAAAAGTTTGACTCTGTATGGATTTATGAAAATGAATCATGTGTAATTAAATCACATGTACATGAATCATAAGTAAATGAATCACATGTACACATTCCTGGGTGGGGGGGAGGGGGAGGGGCTGTTATCGGGGTAAAACATGTTGACTCTGTATTGATATATTTTTGTTGTACTCTGAAAAGTGTCTGAGAATCAATAAAAATTGTTATAAAAAAAGAAGTTTATATCCATGTAGTTATTTTATATATCAACAAACAGCATTTTCGCATATTTTTACATTTGTACTTTATTAAAGTTTTGCACTCCACCGACTTAAAAAAATTAAATGACTTTAAAAAATGCCACTGAATTAATTTGCGCGCTAACATTTCATGGGTGAATTCACTAATCAAAGTCAAATTATCTGCCAGTGCAGAAGTTACTTAAAATGAATGGGATAAATCTTTACTTTATCAAAGTGACAAATTAAAAGAAAACCCAACATCAGATGCGTTAGTTAGGTGTTTAAACTGGTTTGAACTCTGATGACACTGAAAATGATTTACCGTGAATATGATTTGCATCATTCTCATCCTCGTCAAACTATTCAAACCATGCCAGCAAACATCTCCACATAGCATACTAGATTATCCTTTAATCTCCCATCTGTAGCTTGAATAGGAATTATAATAACCTCATAATGATACATTTGCTTATATTAAAGATGTTTTAATACCAGTAACCCACTTTTTCCTGGTTTGTAATATGAATATGTACAGTACGTAATAATCGACTAAACATGGCAAATTAATTCTACGGTACATTGTTCCATTATTATTAGGCTAATATGAATAATTAGCAATAATCCATAACCAAATGAGGTTATAGTCCCCTGAATGGCAATTATCTATTATGAAACTTCTCATTTTCAGAGTTTAACTGCTAGTTTGTACAATGAACCTTTTTTTGAATTCGGCAAGAGATGGATATGAGAT
Source organism: Noturus placidus (assembly GCA_022414735.1). Classification (NCBI taxonomy): domain Eukaryota; kingdom Metazoa; phylum Chordata; class Actinopteri; order Siluriformes; family Ictaluridae; genus Noturus; species Noturus placidus. The sequence continues at coordinate 3,880 of JAFFST010052771.1, forward strand.
TATTTAAATAGTGATTTTCTCACCCAACGTAACCTGATTTTTGGCGTTATTGGCTCAGAGCTTGGAGAATTAGCTAATTGAGCTCTAAATCGAGTCAATTTAGAAGTAATGAAACTATACATTGCCAAAACTCCATTCGATTGTCAAAAACTCATCTCGAAATGATCAGCATGTGCCAAGGAGCATGTACGTTTACACAAACCTGCACTTAGCTTTAGATGTATCATTTATTTATTTTCTCGTGTAACTTGCACATTTGTACAAATTGGCTAATTATTGCAGGCTACGTGTTCCTGATATGTGTTACGCCGCTCCACAAGAGCTTCTCATCAGCAGGTTGCTGGTGAAGGGGTTGTAAGGTGAGTATACCATACACCTGTGTGTGCCTGGCCCTTCTTTACTAACCCTCACCCTCACCCCCTCCTCTGAAGCCCGGCACTGTTTTTCTTAAGCTGTCCTGCTGTTTGTGGGAAAACAAAGCCCATTTTCATGTGCAAATGTCAGTCAGTCAGCTCCAAGCAATCACAGCCGCAGCTTCTCCAGAGGCCCAGTGCGAGATAGCCGCTGAATTATTTAACAGCTCAGTGTCACTGGGCTCTGGGGTCACAACCTTCTAAAGTGATGACAGAAAGTGTTCCCCAGCTCCCTCCCATTCGCTCCCATTACCACTTATTTACCGCTCCCTATTCCAGGCAGACAAAGTGGAAGCTCTCGCAGGAGATGGAAATCAGTCTTGCAGTCTAAACAGTGTCATAACACACACAAAAACAGCACAACATTTACCCACACTCACTCGTTGGAGAATAATGCAGGGCTCTACACACTCTCATGGAGGCTCATAGAGACTTGTGATACAGTAAGCAGAACAGAGGTACAAACCCCAGCAAACACTGCATGCTGCAACAAGCTAGGAAATAGAAAGAGGAGGCCAAGACAGGATGTCACATCCACCCAGATTTGAACTTGTATGATGACCCATATCCTGCATGCCCTTTTTTAATGCCACTTCTCAGCATTAAGTTGCATGCTCTCAGTGAGTTATTGAGTTATTGCTAAAATTGTCTATATCAGTGATGAGATCAGTGTGCTGAGCATGCAGGGCAGAGTTTGACGTGTGTCTTAGTTTTGCACATTTCTGACCACAGAATTTCACAAAAATCTTCCTAAGATTCACGTTTTGTGCAAAGTGAATGCATTCAAGATACTATGGAATGTTATGTAAAGGTAATATTAATTATACAAATATAACGTTATGAAGGGGGCACGGTGGCTTACCACATTTGCCTTGCACCTCCAGAGTTGGGGGCTCGATTCCCACCTCCGCCCCATGTGCACGGATTTTGCATGTTCTCCCCATGCTGTGAGGGGGTGTCCTCTGGGTAGTCGGGTTTCCTCCTCCAGTCCAAAGACATGCATTGTACGTTGATTGGCATCTCTAAATAGTGCGTGTGTGCGTGTTCGATTGTACGATGGGTTGGCACCCCATCCAGGGTGTCCCTTACTTAGTGCTATGAGTCCCATGGGATAGCCTCCAGGCTCCCCATCCCTGAACTGCATACTCTCCTGAGTAACATTCCTAATTTGTGTTTTCCTGATATATCTCACACATAACCGCTGTTCTGTAGTGCCTCAAAGCAGTTGTTTTGTTTTTGTCAAGTTTTTTTTTGCCCCTGCTGGAACAAAATCTTTTGCTACTTCTGGTTTATCATGCAAAAACAAAAGTGTTGTATCTGTCAGCATTTAATGTGTGTGAGAATCATATTATTAAATTAAGACAATGTTCTGTTCATGACGATGTTTATAATTCATCAGCTGAGCAGCAGATACAGCTTCAGAGCCCAGCAGGGGAAAAAAAGTGAAGTAAGTTCCTCTGCCAATATGCTGTGGCAGGATCAGAAATGGGCAGAAGATTCGGCTGATCAGTTCCATGAAAGAGGAAAAGGAAGCATTAGACGTATTAGTAGAGAATACGTCTGCCAAACAGGCCCAGGAAGCGTTCAATTATCACTTCCTTCTGTTCAAAATACAAACTAGGCATTTTGAAGCAGCAGGCTAGCTTTAAGAGGAATTGTCTGGCATCACTACAGATGAAATGATCGTGTCTGTTAAGTGAAGCGAATGAACTGAATCTTGTTTAGTTAACGATTTGTTCGGTTTGCCCAAACGCAGCCAACACTATTATTACTGAAATGCTGGAAATCTCCAGCTCAGATCAGTAAACGAGACTTACTGAACTTCTGCATGTGCATGGCAGGGTTCAATACCGAATTGTTCACCGTAGTGACTTACTCATAAGCAAAACATATCAAGCACCTACAGAAACATGCAATTTCAAGATCATTTCTGATCAGAACAGTAGGCTGAATCTGCCCAAGTCTGCATCTGAAGCACTATTTGAGCGACATAAGATTTCCAGACATGTCTGTTAGGTGCATCTCAGAAAGCGTCTAACTGATTCACAGAGGATTAGTGTATAAATCCCAGCGATGAGAGTGTCTTCATGATGCATGTGTGGTCGACACACACAAAGAATCCATGCATCATATGTACACCTTATTGTATGGACAAGTTGTGCTTGATTATTAGTATGTGCATAACAGGTTTGTAGAGAATACCTGTGCTTGAGACGTACATAAAAGGATTTTTAAGTGCTGTCTGTTATTGTCTGCTAATGTGAGGCATAAGGACATTATTAACCGACTTTGATATACAGCCTCTGCTCTGAAGGATAAAGCCCCGATGAGATCTGGAAAGAGAGAGAGTAGAACTTTTGTGGTTCTGTGACTGAGAGAGGAATCACCACCTGGGTCATACAGGTTGATAATGAGGATGGCACAAGGATGAACGTGAAGTAGCGTGGGCATAAATTTCCTGTTAGAAGATCAGCCTCAGCTTTATTTCTACTCGTTTCTTTTTGTCTCTATTTCTTCTAAATGAACCTCAGCACACGCACCTAATGCAGCCTCTGTTGGTGATCTTAGTTATCCCACACCAATGCTAGCATCTAGTTCAACTCTGCACTTGCTTAAAGTTCAGATTCAGGTGCTTCTTTGCTTTGAGTTCTGCTTTTAGCTCAGCATGTTTCACTGTCGCTGTTTCTGTTTCTAGTTTTATTTCAAATCCTGTTCTTTGCCTCAGTCTTTGTCTCTGATCCTCTTTCTGTTCTTGACCCTTTATCTGCCCCAGATCTCTTCTGTCTCAGCCTCTATTTCTGCATTTACCTCTGCCTCAGGCTCTTCTCCCACATGTTACCTGTCTCATTCCAGCCTCCATCAGTGACCCCGTGTCTGCCTCAGCCACTGATCCTTTTCCAGTGTCAGGATAATCCTCTGTTTGTGACCCGGTGCCTGGCTCTGCTCCTAAACTCCTGAGTTACGTGTGTCACGAGGGAGAACTCCTTTCTATTCGTTTCAAGCTCTGAAAAATGTCGTTTTTAAAAACAAATGTCTGCACGTCACAAGATTAACGAGAAGTACATTTAAACGCTTTAGTTTGTTTCATGAAAAGGAAATTTCTATTAAACGTAAAAGTCTCTCCGAGCAATACATGTATTTGGGACATAACGAAAGAGGGAGCGGTTTGTTAGACACCACGTGGATGTGAGAGAGAAGGATGGAAAGATTGAATTCTGTAGTGTTACAGACCTTTCTATCTGTCACAGCAGGACACTATGTCATCCATAAAGAGGGCTCATCTTTCTTCCTAACTTCAGATCTGACAGGAACATGACAAGGGTGTGTGCTCTGCAGGAGACACGCTGAGTGACACGCGCTCACGCTCGGCTCACGATTTACAACACAATCTGAGACACTTGAAGGTTTCGGTGAAGTATTAACTCTGTATAAAATGCTCACAACACTTTTCATAATACATTACAGTTATTAATATTTGTTTAACGCAGGAATAATTGAATGCTTGCCATCCTGTCATTCCTGGTCTGTTTGGTTCACTGTTTAAATAAATTCTTCACCTAAATGTATTTCATTATTATTAGTAGTAGTAATAGTAGTATTTTTGCTTTATTCATATCATGTTCCTGTATTTTCAAATATCTAATACATTACTGTTATTAGACTATTTGTTAATTCCGGCATTAAGTGAAATGCTGCGAAACATGAGAGTACGGTTTGTTAGTGAGACCCACGGCGTTCCCATGGAGATATCAATACCGTGTTCCCTCATTACCAAATGCTAGGCTGCAGGAAAGAATCCGTCTATTTTCTCTACCTATTTCTCCAGTTCATATTAATATCCCTCCCTAAAACCACCATCTTTTCCCTTTTTTTAGGCTGAAAATGCAGTCTTGGTCTAATAATTGCATACCAGCTGTAAGGGCTTTAGCATAACCTGTCTAATGCAGATGCTCATGTTATTCACATAACAAATATTTGCATATTTGCAGTATAGTGTCCACTTTTAGCCAGACGATTTCAATACTGAATATGGAGAAGCAAATGCTAAAAGTGCAGAATGTTTAACATTTAAGGTTGCCACTGGAGTCCTCTTCCACTCCTCCATGATGACATCACGGAGCTGGTGGATGTTAGAGACCTTGTGCTCCTCCACCTTCCGTTTGAGGATGCCCCACAGATGCTCAATAGGGTTTAGGTCTGGAGACATGCTTGGCCAGTCCAGCACCTTCACCCTCAACTTCTTTAGCAAGGCAGTGGTGGTCTTGGAGGTGTGTTTGGGGTCATTATCATGCTGGAATACTGCATACTGATCACGCTCTGCTTCAGTACGTCACAGTACATGTTGGCATTCATGGTTCCCTCAATGAACTGTAGCTCCCCAGTGCCGCAGCACTCATGCAGCCCCATACGTCTATTTCCCAAACACAACCTCTGGATATGACGCTGAAAATGTGCGCTCCTCTTCTCTGGTGGACCATGGTGAGGCCTGTTCTGAGTGGAACCTGTCTTGTTAAACCGCTGTATGGTCTTGGCCACCATGCTGCAGCTCAGTGTCAGGGTCTTGGCAATCTTCTTATTGCCTCGGCCATCTTTATGTAGAGCAACAATTCTTTTTTTCAGATCCTCAGAGAGTTCTTTGCCATTAGGTGCCATGAGGTGCCATGTTGAACTTCCAGTGACCAGTATGAGGGAGTATGAGAGCGATGACACCAAATTTAACACACCTGCTCCCCATTCACACCTGAGACCTTGTAACACTAACAAGTCACATGACCCCGGGGAGAGAAAATGGCTAATTGGGCTCAGTGTGGACATTTTCACTTAGGGGTGTACTCACTTTTGTTGCCAGTGGTTTAGACATTAATGTGTGTGTGTGGAGTTATTTTGAGGGGACAGTAAATTGACACTGTTACACAAGCTGTACACTCACTACTTTACATTGTAGCACAGAGTCATTTCTTCAGTGTTGTACATGAGAAGATATCATCACATATTTACACACGTGAGGGGTGTACTTACTTACTGTATATATCTGTGTCTCATTCAGACTATCATACACAAGCTTGAGGATTTTTGTCATATAATATTACTTTGACATGGATTTATACATGAGGAGCTCCACCCATCTTTGAACAAGCCCCCATTTTGATCATTCCTCATTGTTACTGAGGTGCAAGGAAAGAAAAAGGGATGCGCAAATAAATAAATAAAAAGTATTGACAGATTGTTTGGTGGCTAATGCTTGCTCGCTGTCAGGGATTTTGAGATAGATCGTGACAGTAAGGAATTGCTCTTTCTGTGTCTGTCTCACTCTGGCTATCCCTTTGTCCCCTCCCGTTAACTCTTCCCACTCTCGTGTAAAATAATGTAATGTGCCACAGAATATGTTGTATATGTTGTGTGGTTGACACATTTATGTACTTTCATACAAAGCATACCAGAGTTCAGATTTTTGTTCAGTTAATGGATTAATTGAATCAGGTGCTGTATAAATCATCTTTGGTCTTAACTAATTTACATCCTCTGTTGCATAACGTTTCTAGTGCAGTCATGTAGCATCAGAAAGGCACTTGGTTTGGTATAAATGGCGTTTGAATTATTCATCTCGGGCCGTCTGTATGAGAGCGTTTTAGAGACGTTCTCACTAGGCCTCGGGCCATGAATAATTGATCATATCTGATTAAAGTTTGCCAGTGATTAGTCCAGACTTCAGAATTGATAAAAAGATACACCTGTGTTTATGGTTTCCTCGGTATAATACTGTCTTTGCCACCTCTTCCATCATATCTGATTTATAGTAGACCTAATACGGTCAAGGCATTTTAAAATCGATATTAAATAATTTATAAATGGTATTGGAGTTTATAGTGTCAATATACATACATATACATACATATACATATTATAAATCCCTCTTCAGTACATAATAGTTGTTCACAAAGTTGGGTCTATGGAGACCCTCAAGGGTCCATGAAGCAAAGCCAGGGTGTCTAGAATTGTTTTTAAAAGGTTTGTTACTGCAAACTTTCAGTACCATTTTTTTTCGTCTATTTAAAATAATAATAACAAACTGAGTGTTACAAATATAAACTTCAGACTAAAACATTACACAACTGAAAAGAACCCAATACACACCAGAATATCAGTTATTAATTTAGGACTGTAGTTTAATTCAGTTCTTTTTGTGCATCCATAAAAAAATAATGCATAATTACTTATCTATTAGTTTATATTATATATAAGTTTATATTATATAATAGTATTTATGCATTACTTTTTATAAAAGGTCACGTTGATAAACAGTAAACTGAAGAAAGTCATTGTCGGTGGCTCTGGGTGTCTGATACTAGATACTTCTGGGTAGTAAAAAACACTCATGTTCCATTTGAGATGAGATTACCTTTCTAAACTTCATACACTAGACTGTAGAGTACATAGTGCATAGTGTAAGTGTATAGTACGTCATTTGGGACTCCACTTTAGTATTTACTCTCCAAAAACTCTTATGTTTTCTGATCATAAATAACGTAATGTACACCATGCCGTGCGCAGACCAGCTAATCTATTATAAGATTCATTGACAATGATTTTCATAATCAATTATTATTGATTAGTTGTTGCAGTTGTAGTTTCTCTGATATCCGATCCAGCATTTTGCTGGTATCAGCCCGATAATGATCCTGGGTCTCAAATCTCTCTCTCTCTCTTTCGTGGTAACATCACATCATAGAATCTGATTTAAATACTGATTTAATGGAACACTTAAAAACTGAGATAAAATGCAGCTTAGGTTTTGCTGCTTGCTAGACTATTGATAATATACATACGGCTATATCTGATGCAACTTTTTTCCTTTTGATGATGGTCCACCTCACATGTTTGAATCTGGACGTCTAGGAAGCAAATTTGGTCATGCTCTCTGACTGAGAGGGATGGCATACTCTCTTCCCTGTCAATCAAAGTGACACTTTGGGCATCCTTGACCTCAGGTATGTGGAAGAGGGCATCCTGTTTCATCATGTGCAGCAGTAAAAGACCTTGGAGTGATTATTGACTCCAGTCTATCATTTGATGCTCATGTAGATAATATTACTAGGGTAGCCTTCTTTCATCTCAGAAATATCTCTAAGATAAGAAATATATTATCACTACATGATGCAGAGATATTAATTCATGCTTTCGTTATCTCTAGACTAGATTACTGTAATGCCGTACTGTCTGGATGTTCCAGTAGAAACATAAAGAAACTCCAGTTAGTCCAGAACGCAGCTGCTAGAGTTCTAACTAGAACCAAGAAATATGACCACATCACCCCGATCTTATCCACACTGCATTGGCTCCCAGTTAAATCTCGCATTGATTATAAAATACTATTATTAACCTATAAAGCACTAAAAGGTCTCGCACCACAGTATTTAAGTGAACGTTTTGTCTCCTATGATCCGCCACGCGCACTTAGATCCACAGATGCAGGTTATTTGATGATACCTCGAATAGTGAAGGCTACAGCAGGGGGAAGAGCTTTCACTCATAGAGCTCCACAGTTATGGAACAG
>JAFFST010052771.1:33845-44262 GCA_022414735.1 Noturus placidus
TACAGTTTTATATCTTTATGTTTGAGGCCTGAAACGTGGCAAAAGGTCGAACAGTTCAAGGGGGCCGAATACTTTCGCAAGGCACTGTATTTCCTGAAAAGAAGAAGTCCACCGCTTTAAAAAATGAAAAGACTCACAAATAAGTGCTCTTGGGGTTAACATGATTTGTTTAAGTCAACACGAAGTACGCACACAAGTATGAAATCATCCTGAAATGCTTATGAAACAACTTATAGTACTTTCTGCTAATAAAAACATTTTATTACAAAATATATAAAAAACCAGTACAAATTATTAATGCAACATATAAAATGACAAGGTATAAAATTCTCACCACTTAACTTCCACTTAGTGTGATAACCATTCGCTCGGAGAACTAGAACTCTGAACCTAATAATAATTTAATAATAATAACAATAATAATAATAATAATAATAATAATAATAATAATAATAATAATAATAATAATAAAGAATTATTCATATTCTAATTTTACATCGACCACAGGTAACCCTGTTGCTTGGCAACATAATCTTCACTTATCCCAGGAAGGAGATTTTGTTAGCACTGATGCATTCACAGTGGCTTCTTCTTAAGTCCAAAAACGGCAATAAGCAGGATCATCTCATACAAGGCTGGGATTACACTGAAAGAGCAAAGGACAGAAAGAGAGGGATATAAGAACGTGTTTCATGTCTTTATACAAACATTTACATACATGCAACAAATATGTGACAAGGACAGGAGGAAACTGAATATGAATATGTATATATTCTGAAAAATTATTCAGAATGAACAGATCACATGTTCTAAATGGAAACACACACACACACACACACACACACACACACACACATATATATATATATATATATAGGAGATGTTGTTTTTTTAAGAGAGCTTGTCAGAAAGGTTCACAGGGCCTTTGGTTGAGACTAGAGGTGTGCATGTGGGAGGTTTTAAGTTGAGTGAATGGTGAGATAAAAGACCATGTTCATTAACACGTATGTACTGCTTTAGTCTCTCATCTATAGTAAAAAGGCACTCTGAGCACCAGTGTTTCTCACAGGGATGTGTGCTAAGTCCACTACTCTACTGCCTCTATACATATGACTGCATTCCCACATACTCCTCCAATCACCTTACAAAATTCACAGATGACACTACAGTGATTGGACTCATTTCTGGAGGCGAAAAGGTCACGAAGAGGTCAGAAAACTGAAAAATGATGGTGTCATGGCAGTTTTAAATTCCTGGGAGTCCACATATCTGACAGTCTCTCCTGGTCTGCAAACACAACAGCTGCTGTTAAAAAGGCACAGCAGCACCTACATTTCCTGCGAGACCTAAAGAAAAACCATCTGTGTCCAAAGCTACTGATGGCCTTCTACCACTCTGCTACAGACAGTGTTTGAACATACTGCCTCACAGTGTGTCTCAGTAGCTGACAAAAAAGCTCTACAGAGAGTCATTATCACAGCGCAGAACATCATTGGCTGCCCTCTCGCCTCACTACAAGACATTGCAAACACCCGCTACCTCTCCAGAGCGAAAAAACATTGTTAAGGACTCTTCCCACCCCGGTCACTACCTGTTTGCCCTCCTGCCCTCGGGAACACTGCCAGATTCTTGAACAGATTCTATCTAAAAGCCATCCAGTCCCTAAACTAAGGACTATTTGCACTATTTATATATGATCCTTACTGTGCAATAACTGTTTGAAACCCTCAAAACTTGCACTTTCTTATTTTACCTGCTGCATTTAGGTTTATGTCTGGAATGTGACTGTGTGGTTTATATGTGTGCATGTATTGTGGCACTGCTGAGCAGTTTCTGAAATGTCGTTGAATTCCGATGCATTGAAAGTTACTCCTGGTCGGATCTTCAATTTGTTAGAAAATTATTGAGGGCAGGTACAAACATACAAATATAAAAAGGATTAAAAAGTCCAATGGACATCTCTAGTAGAGATCAATTATGAACTCGGATGATGTAGCTGAGGTCGAGGAACTCTCAGAGCCACCATGTTAACAGTGCTGTCATTTCTACCATGTTTCCACTGGTACAGTGGTAGAGTTCATATTTCATTCATTTAAAAAACCTTTCCTGTTCAGGCCTTTGGGTTTAACTCCAAATACAGATACCGACAGATATTTAGAGCACTAAACAGATACAGACACAGACAGTGGTATTGTTACAACCCTACTGCTGACTCAGACTCACCTGCAGAAGCCAAAGACCCACCAGTAGATGCTGCAAGTCCACTGCTCAAACAGAAAGAAAAGCAGTGCAACAGAGCCGCTTGCATGACACGCTGTAGCTGAATATTCAGTGTCAGGAAAGTAACATCGCATCCTATAATTAGCCAGTTACACTTCTGTGATTATTGTGTATTGTCATTACTGCCAATTTCACACTGTAATCTAATTAGCAGGTGGTATAGGTCAACTGTTATGCACATATACAGTCCTCTCTGAAACCACTGGAAATAGAAACGCAAGGCCAATTGAGGACATTTTGGGTTTGAGATCAAAAGATGAATATGAGAAGAGAGTTTAGAATTCCAGCTTTTGTTTATTGGTGTTTATATGTAATGACATTTTATCAGACCACCCAATTTGTAGGTGGGCAAAAATATTGCAATACGTGACTGACAAGTGTTTCTTGTTATTCGGGTGTCCTGTTGGATTGATAGAAGCCTGCGAAGACTGCATTTGTTGTTATAAAAGGATAAACCAAAATGAAGACTAAAGAGCTGTCTGTGGGAGAAAAGCAAGCCATTTTGAAGCTGAGAAAAGAGACAAAATCAATCAGAGGCACTGCACAAACATTGGGCACAGCCAATACCACAATTTGGAATGTCCTGAAACAGAAAGAAACCAGTGGTTTACTGAGAAACAGACACCGAATGGGTCGACCAAGGAAAGCTGAAACATTGTGAGAACGGTGACGAAAAACCCAAAAACAACAGTCAGTGACATCACCAACAACCTCGACAGAGCAGGGCTGAAGGTATCACAATCCACCGTTCGAAGAAGACTTGCGAGAGCAGAAATATAGAGACCATACCACAAGACGCAAACCACTCATCAGCAGTAAGAATCGGAAAGCCAGATTAGAATTTGCGAAGAAATATAGAGATGAGCCACAAACGTTCTGGAAGCAAGATTAACCTCTACCAAAGTGATGGAAAGGCCAAAGTGTTGAGAAAGAATGGATCTGCTCGTGATCCTAAACATATAAGCTCATCTGTGAAACAGGTTGGAGGTAGTGTCATGGCTTGGGTTTGCATGGCTGCTTCTGGAATGTTCTCACACATCTTTCTTGATGATGTAACCCATGAAATGAATTCAGAAGTTTACAGGAACACTTTATGAGTTTCAGACAGGTGTAATGCATGAGACACCATCCTGATATGCTCTGTGATATGTACTGTATACAATGCTGAGAAAACCCATGGACCATGATTTGGGATCAAGATGGAGTTCCAATACAGGAGCTTCAGCCACAAAGCCTGCGCAACTGGATGTGTTTCAACAGTGATTAAAGTGGCATCTGTATTTAGACATATGAGAAAGATGTCAATGAATAGGGATGGATATTTTGACGGAAAGAGCACATTACATGACCATGCTGCTCATGCATTAGTGCAATAACAGAAGAGCGACTATCATCCCGGATATGATCAGACTTTCAGCAAAAACAGTACATATAGAGAGACATTTGCAGTGCATGAATCCCTCATTTCAATGATGAATGCACACTTAAGGGTTCATAAGCACTGATCTACAGAGATGTAGAAAAAAAATGATCTGGCAAAAGGAGAGTTATTCTGCATGATTTTCTTCACAAAGAGAGAGGTACAGGGCTGAATACCTGACCCCTACAGTTAGGGGGCTTCGACATGTCTGTTACGCATTGAGGAAGATTTTGCTGGCATGGTTTGGGTCCATATGTCCCCTAAGAAGGAACAAATCAATTCAAATTTCAGAATTATCTATAATCACTGGCTTGTGGTGTCCCCACAAATGACTAATATCTTACCCTGTGTGTGTATTTCCCTGTATGGATTGAAATGATGACATTACAGGTAAGGATACATAAAAGTCCTTGGTTGTTGTTGAACATGGAGGCTCCAGAGAAAAACCCAGCGAGTTCTATAGCAAACAGACCCAGGGTGACGGATAAGGCCACCACCAGCCTGCACACACAGGAGAATGGGAAATGGAGCAATGATGAAGAACAGACCATGAGCAAAATAAAGGAATAATACAATTATAACACAAGAAGCCAACACTGAAGAACTACTGCCAAACAAGGACTACCGATAAACACCTTCTGCTGCCATCCAGATTCGGAATAACATTAGGTCAAATCGTGAATATAACAATGAAAGGTCTTCTAGTATTAGGATTTATAGTGGCATAATACATACATTACCATACTGTGAATTTAAAGGCTCCAGTATGTCAGATTTGTTTTTGTTCAAAATTTAATAAATAAAATAAAAAGATCACACAGTAAGAGGTGAGACCCGGCAGCCAATCAGAGCGCACGAGAGAGTCTAATATTATGAATGACTACATTTACATGCACATCAATATTCCGATATTAATCAGTTAATCAATATTAATCGTAATTTGGCAATATTCTGATTAGTATTGAGTCATGTAAACGCCACAATCCGATTGCCCGATTCAGATTAAGACAATACACTGATTCCCACCTCTGGAATTTGCCTGTTTTAATTGGAAACTTGTTGCATGTAAACACCTTATTCCACTGAAAATCCACTGAAAGGCGATATACGTGCATGCTCGGTTCGCAAGGACTTGTGGGTGCTAACAGATTCTTAGCTGTAGGCTAGGTATTTAGGAATGGCAACCCAGGCATACTTACAACAACGATGTATACGGGAATACTCTGATGCCTGTATGCGCATATAAACATTGTATTCGGAATATGGCAGCAACATGAATGCAAACCTTTGATGTGCATGTAAACAAAGCCACAAAGAGCAACAGGTGTTTTGCACCGTAATTTAGGGGAAAGCTAGTAAATGATCGTTATCTGATTTATCCTTGTTATAGAATTTGTATTGTTCCCCAGTTGAGAAGTTCTTTCAGCTAAAGTTGTTCTCTAGACTGTATTTTTTGCTAATTGGCTAGATTTAGCATGATATCCTTTGCCCGTGAGACCGCTTTTTACCCCACAGTCCAGCGGCAGAAACATGCCATGTGATTACAGTGAGCGGACCAAACCTTTCCCTTTCAACCAGAGTCTAGAGTATATTTGAATTAGCAAATTCTCTGGGTCATATGCTGTTTATAATTCTGTATAACGAGCATAGTTACACCGCAGCGTCATCAATGCAAAGGCAGATGGTTGATGGATCTGAAGTTAGGAAATGCCGGCAAGCTAGCAAACAAGATACTCCACGTGCATGCTCTTTCCTGATTGTCAACTTGCTTTGTTTACTTCCATTCCTCGTCTCCGTCACTGACAGCAACAGATCTGTCTCTCCTACAAGCCTGCAATGCCGATGTAGCTGAACAGGGGGGTGACAAGGGTCTAGTAGTGCAAGTGGTGCATGGCGAATTACTACGGGCGAGCGTCGGTTACAATCGCTTATCAATTGATCGTGTGTTAAGACCCTGTGATGCGTTGGATCAGACATCGTTCTCGACAAACTCTTACCGTACGTCCTCTATATTATATTCTTCGACTGTATAGGTCAGCGGCAGACAAGCTTTCACACTGTTCTCCTGTAGGACAACCAGAGACAAAAACAATGATCAGGATTATCACAGTCTCTCATAAACGTAGCCGATGGGAAACGTTTTATTTCGCCAATTTTTCAGAAGTATTAAAAGAAAACCAGATCATGTTTACTGTGTAAACTTTAATCAGAAATTCTGTGTTAGTATGTGCATGAGCTAGTGAGTATGGCATTCCTGTGTGTAGTTAAGTCATTAATGAGGCTCAGCCCTACAGAAGGAGACTCACCCTTGACCAGAATATGGTGATGACTATGACCAGGTGGGTAATAAGGGTGAGGAATCGGGCAGGGACCAGGCTGCTTATCGCCCACATTGATCTAGAAGGAATAAAATAGATGTTACTAGGTAACAAACCATTTATCTTTAACTTGGTTAGCTGGCGTCTTAGTTTGTCATCCTTGAGGACACTATAATAAATACACAGAATAAATACGTAAATAATCAGTTATAATGCAGTAATTATACACTGCCGTCAGCACAATAGAGTAAGCTATGGTGCAGTCCATTAAATCTGATAACTAGATAGCATTAATAGCTAACGGCTAATGTCATCAGACCAACGTACCTGCACGTATAGCTGGGCTATTCAGTACAAGGACTAATTAATATTATTTTTAAATCGACTAAATTGCCGGTATGTAGCTGCACAAAACAAAATTCAAACTGAAAGCAATCCGGAAGTCAAGCATGGATGCGCGGAAGTTTTCGCCGTTGTTATGGACAACGCAGATCGCACGCGCTCTCAGTGGCTGCATGAGGCGCTTCTGCAAGATGGCAGCCGTGTGTGGAAAGCCGAAAGGGTCACATTTCTGTACAAAACAAGAGTTTGACTTTTATTGTAGCGTTAAAAACAAATAAAAACATACATAAATAAACCAACTGTGTTTTGACAGTTTTACGCAGCTAATTACTTACTTAGAAATGACACTTAAGTGAAACTATAGATAACGTGTTTAAATCTTAATTAAAGCAGACATATCCAGTCAGAAAATGTACTAACGTGAAAGAAAAACAAAAGTTACTACAACTTTTAAATCTACTTACACGATGGGGGGGGGGGGGGGGGGACAATAGAAACCATAACAGAAATTATCATGTTTTCCAGTACTAATATCATTACAAACCATCAGATAACCATTAAAACCATCAGCATTATTGGTCCTTAATGGTATTCACTAGACAAAACATGCCACCAATAGACAGCAACCAGTAGAGACTCACAGGGACCATTATAGTTTCCATTAAAATCAATACAATTCCCATTACACAATATAATTTATTACACATATAAACAATTAAAATTCATTACAAGTTCTATGAGTGTTTCTATTGTTGTTGTTGTTGTTTCCTTTAAGCAGGATACGCAAGTATTAAAAGTTAAACAGTTAACTGACAAAATTGAGTTATTAAGGGTTTCATGTTTAAAGTAACTTTCATTACTTATCTAAAAGTGTTAGAAGATTATTTTTGTTCAACGTTGTTTTGTCTGAAAATATTATTCTATCTCTGCAATATTGCGTATTTATGTATGGTATTTTTATATAGTATTTTAAGCATTATCCATTGGTATTTTAAGTATAGTGTAAGAACAGTCTAATTAAATTTAAGTATAAGGACATTGTTGAATTGATTTAATTGAATTAACTGTCATGAAAAAGAAAAATCCTACAGTGTATAACTATAGAAACAAACAGCATCCCGCTGAGGCATGGCATTGTGGTTGTTTTGTAACAGTTTTAAATAAAGACTGGCCATGTCAAACTTGGGAAAATGCTAAACAGTCCGGTGTGAATTGAATAGAAGAGTGATTCAAAAATGTTCTAAGTAGTACACCTGTAGAGATGATGTCGTTCCTGTCCCAAATACCAGCACTGTCAAGCTTGTAGCCTAGGTTTTGTTACAAATGTAAGCTGAGGTAATTTAGCTGTCAATATATGGCATAATCAGAAAAGGATTTATATAATATATAATATAGGATCATATAATTTGCCTCGGGTGTTGTCACTGTTTGTAGGAATACCAGACTGATAAAACATAAAACTTTTCTAACTTGGTAAGTTTGGTGTCGCTAGCCAAGTGGATACACAACTAAGCTATGGGTTTAGCTGCTACAGTGCCATGCAATGTACATTATCTTTTCTTATGCTCTGCTCATATCATATTCACGTAAACTGGAACTCATATAGACATTTACTCACCTTGTTTTCCTGCTCAGCGTCAGAGGATTCTACTGTTTCAGTTTCAACCCCTTTATTGGTTTGAAAAAATATAAAATCTGCATATATTTATTTTTCCTCACACTGCCTGTGAGCTAGTGTTAGGCAGAATTGAGAGCTGTCAGACAATAAGACACGAGTATTTCCATGTATTTTCTTCCAAACCCTGGCTGATTAGTCTCGCCTTCTTTTACTGATGTTCAGTTACATAGTGACAAACTGCTCCAAGTGCAGAATTATTCGGGACTAAAGAAAAAAATCTTCGTGGCTGCAGCCCTCAATGCCCAGGTCAGGCTACGCTCCTGCCTTGAGCAAGGCCCTTAACCCTCAAATGCTCAGTTGTATAAATTAGAGAAATGTAAGTCGCTCTGGATAAGGGCATCTGCCAAATGCCATGAATGTAAATGTTTCATACTGTAGTATGCCGTTTTGGAGCCTGTTCAGATTTCTGAACAGATTTACTGATCTACAAGCGATTATGGCATTTGAACTATGTGGATTCTAGGTGGTTTTCATATCTATGAGAAATCTGTGGGCATGACAAGCACCTATACTGTATAAGAAGGCCTGTTAGATGTGTATCTAATCTGTTCAACTCTCAGGATTAACTGTCTATTGATGACATACGTGGGCCATAGAGTGACCGACGGTCGGTCTCGACTAATCGGTGATAGATAGATAGATAGATAGATAGATAGATAGATAGATAGATAGATAGATAGATAGATAGATAGATAGATAGATAGCACTTGCCTGCAGCGCTCCCTGCTGGTCAGATTGGCATACCGCAGCCATATACAGTATACTGCTTGGTAAATAGTCTAAATCAGGGGTGTCAAACTCATTTTCACTGAGGGCCACATCAGCATAATGGTTGCCCTCGATGGGCCACATTAATATTATGAATGTACCAAAATGAAATGTAATTTAAAATAAAGTAAGCTACACTTTATTATATTGTTAAATAACATATTCAATATTTCAATAATGTATTCAACTTACAAATATTACATATGCATTTGCACAGATGTAAAAATGTAATGTTCAGTTTGAAACCCACATTACTTGAATCAGTGTTCAAACTATTAAAGCAAATAAAGAAAAATATTATAAACAAGTTATGATCTTAGCCCTTAACTTCATTCAGAACTTTTTTCCAACACACATCGCAGGTTTTTTTACTCACGGACTTGTGCACTGCATCAGAACTGTCCCGGCTCGTTGTGGTCCCATGCTTGGCAGCTACATCTAAGAGCTCCTCAGTGAGAGAGAGGTCCGGCTTCACGCCTCTAATAAAGATGGAGAGATGCGCTGTATCCGTGTTGTCTGTGCTTTCATCCACAGCTAATAGACAGCTGCGTGTCTCTTCGGCCAGCGGTGATGCTACATTTCCAGCTAACTCCTTAACTCGGTCCGTAATGGTGTTTACTGACACACTGACATTTTGAAAAGTCTGTGTCTGGTCGTGACGCACCTGCTCGGGACACACCTGGTCGTGACGCACCTGGTCGTGACGCACCTGCTCGGGACGCACCTGCTCGGGACGCACCTGCTCGGGACGCACCTGGTCATGACGCACCTGCTCGGGACGCACCTGCTCGGGACGCACCTGGTCGTGACGCACCTGCTCGGGACGCACCTGCTCGGGACGCACCTGCTCGGGACGCACCTGGTCGGGACGCACCTGCTCACGCACCTGCTTCAAAAATACATCCCGTGAAAAAGACTTTGAATCTCGGGCGATTTTTCAGCCACAATAAACCTTGCTTTCACTGCTGCGTCATTTTCGGCTGGAGCTTTGTGAGCACATTCTGCAGTTTGCCTTTTCATTAATAATTGCCTTTTAATTAATTAATTAATTTGCCTTTTAAAATAATGCTGCAATTCTTTGTTTTTCTCAGAGGTTAAATTTCCCACACTTAGCTCCGTGTTTGGTGTCAAAATGTCGAGGTAGATCACATTCTTTCACGACTGACACCGTCTCATGATACAGAAGACTGCTTTTACACCTTGAAGTACAAACATGTACTTGTTCTCCCATCGTTCATGAAACTGTCTTCATTGTGCATCAATTCTTCTCTTCTTGAACATGTTGAGGTTAATTTGTGGAGATTTCTCCATTTCAAATCGCCTTCACGTGACTTTGCTATGGATGTAGTTTATGTGGCCCTCAGAATGATTATTCTCCTTCGATTCTGAGAAATAACGTTTTATTCGTATGTTTTGGATAGCGGAAAGGCCTACATTACCCATAATCCTCGACCAAAGATGATTTGTCACGCCCCTAGGCGTCTAATACGCTGTGAGCTTCAATCTGATTGGAGAACCGAGGACCCTCTGCCAATCAGATTGATTTGTTATTATTTATTGATTTGATTGATTGATGCTCACAGCGTCATATATCGCCGTGCTCGGGTTATT
>JAFFST010052771.1:56046-76062 GCA_022414735.1 Noturus placidus
CCCCCCCCCCCCAACCTCATTAATAATAGGAAATATTTTTTAAATATCTTGGCACTTCATCTGTTTGCCCTCAGCATGTGTAGTAAATGTGGGGTGACTGGGTGCTGTTCTTGGTGTGTTGTACTAGCTGTAATGCGACAGCTTTGCACTGGTATTGTGGCTCAGTTTTGTCGGTCTATCCGCTTCAGTGCATGCTGGTGAAGCAGTTGTTGGCGAGCTAGTACTACTGCATTTCTCTGTAATAAGGGACTCCAGTCTCTCACTGACATTTGTGTCCGTCATCTTTAGATCGATGCTCCTGCTCTTTATGCCACTAAAATAAAATAAATTGCTGTGTAGTTCTGTACCATGATCATATGATAGTACACACATTTTCAGCTTTAATATTTTCCAGATTTTCCATTCTGTGCTCAATATTGATTAGATTTGACATGTATGACTCAGCTCTGTATAAACTACACAGCTTGTATTGGCACAAAGAAATCTATTTCGCAGAATGGCAATCGTTCGCGTGGAATCATCATTAAAGTGAAATATATTTAACGGTTTTGTGTTTTACTTCAGTAATTAAGTGCATAAACCATGTCTCTCGTACTACTGAAAAGGGCTAGAAGTCCATATTAATGAGGACGGTGTGTTTGGTTGCTAATTGGAGAACTGGCTGGTAGGTCAGATGAATTCCTTTTGTGGCGTCTGTGTGTTTGAGCTTGCATGTTCGTTATGTTGGGAAGACATGCTCATTATAAGACTCCAGTGTCTTTATAGTTGAGTGTTTTTGTCACATGCTTATTCCTTGCTTGTGTTTCATCCTGAGTTTTATCTCCTACTCATTAGCGTGTTCCTTCACCAGATGTTGTAAGAGAAACATCACAGCCGACAATTTGATTTGTACAGATGGGATTATAAAAGGGACTGATCATCTCTGGAATGTCTGTTTCTCTCACTCTGAAAAGAAGATCCACAGCAGACATTTCTGAGTGTGTTCTAGGAGAAGTGATAGTGGTTTTCACTGAGCTTCTTTCCCCTGCGTTGGTTGAACTAGTTTGTTTGAGCTCAGAGTTTTTTTTTTTTGTGTTTTAGTTGTTTGACTCCCTGAACTTGTGGGCTTCCTCCAGGTTTTCGGGTTTCCTACAACAATGTGTGAGTTGGTTAACTGGTGACTCGAAACTGCCCCTTGTTGTGAAAGAGATTGTGAATAGCATGTGCACGGTGCTGTGTGATGGAATGGCTTCCCACTAGCTTAGGATAGGCTCCGAATTCGCTGCTATCCAGCACAAGATAAAGTACTGAAGATGGACGCTGCATGGTTTAAAAAAAATTATGATGGTATCATGACTGGATAATTGTCACAGTCCCTACTTGAGGGAAAAATCTTGTATTCTGTCCCAGCCGACGATTGACTTGAAAACATGCTAAATGAAACTAACGAGTAAACGCCTACCGTGTTTTGATGAATGTATGTGTGCACTCTTTATGACAGGACATAAAGGCTGCCTCCTTGCGTACTCTGACATCTATCGTCCACTTGGAGAGAACTCCTAAACTGTCGAATATTATTGACTGCACCGGCACAGCTTCCTACCACGGCTTCTTACCCGTGCTGGTCCGCAACTGCATACAAGCCATGATCGGTAAGGAAGGATGTCTGTTGTCAAGAAATGTGATTCCGCATAAATCACTAGCTCTCGGACTAAATTTGTCCTTTTCTATTTTGCCAGACCCACTGATGGATCCGTACCCGCACCAGTTTGCCACAGCTCTCTTTTCGTTCTTGTACCACTTGGCCAGTTACGATGCTGGTGGAGAGGCCTTGGTCTCATGTGGGATGATGGAGGCCTTGTTGAAGGTTTGTGTTTATCTACTTTCTCTCTGAAACTTATTTAACTCCTCGTATCCTTCGCACCGCGTCTACAGAATTATAAGCAGTGTCGTCTCTTCTAGGTGATCAAGTTCCTGGGGGACGAGCAGGACCAGATCACGTTTGTGACGCGGGCGGTGCGTGTCGTGGACCTCATTACCAATCTGGACATGGCTGCCTTTCAATCCCACAGCGGCCTGTCTATCTTCATCTGCAGACTCGAGGTACAGGCACTCGGCATCCCTAAAGACCTCACGATTTAATGTGACCACTTGTCCCTTTAAAACGTAATATAATTTTCATCTGTCATGGAAACGTTGCACTGGATACTCTAGCATTTCCGTCAGGGCTGTCAAAATTCACTGTTCAGAAAAAAAGGCTTCTTTAAAGGTGCATCGAGTAAGATCAGGATCTCTGTCCAGTCCCTCTAGGATTTTGTGATCGTAGGAATGAACGCAAAGTCAAGGAAGTGCAATTTTTTTCTAAATTACAGCAGATTTTCAGCAGATTCGGGCCAAGACACGTCATATGACATCATCCCAAAGCCCCCTTTGATTCACGTGCGTAGAGCTAAATGGTTTCGTTTACCAACGAAACAATCCCCGGATTTATGGTGAATATGTTGAGTGTCTATAAAATGGCCAACAGGAAGCCCATCCAAACAAAGGTTTTTTCAACCATTTAATGGTCTCTCAGCTGTTTGTTCTTTTGGTCATGGCTTTAAACCCATTAACCTTCTCTGATGTTATGCATATTTTCTAGGTTATATGTTATGCATATGTTTTAGGTTAAGAAGGAAAAAAAAGACTAATGTGAAATATCTACATTTGAATGGTTAAGATTTTATCTTCAGCTTGCTTAATGGTAAATCTGTTTGAGTTTCCACATTTCTGTTGGAATGCACATTTTGGCCCAAATGTTTAATAAATAATAGTTCTTTTTAGGGATGTCCTGATCCAATCTTGAAGCTTAGTATCAGGGTTGAGTCACAGACTATGCGGATAAAACGTCTGCAGCATGGAAATATTTTAAATTGAAAAAAGAAAGCAGTCCGACAGCCACAATATCTGTAATGCGAGCGTTTTGCGAGACTTTACCAACAGAGCTGCGTTCAATGCTCCCAATTTGATCGGGCACCTAAAAACTGAACACTCAGTGGAACACGGTACTGAAGTCTGCACCGAAGCAACACACACTGGAGGATACTTTTAAAAGGAGAGAGAAATTTCCTCATCTGGAATGAAGAATGTTTAAAAAAAAACAATTATAAGGAACAGCTTGAATTCAAGCAATTTCTTTTCTTAATGTGTTGCAGAGCTATATCAAGTGTATGCATTGGATTGAGTTTTAATATGTTGAATGCATTTGAAATGTTCACCTTGCTCTAAGTATCGGATCGGACGATATTAAAAGACTGATCGGGATCTTGGGCAAAAATACTTGATCTGGGCTTCTGCAGTTCTTTTAAATAATTAAATATGCAGTTTTTAAAGTGTTATGTCAAGTTTATCTTTAGCTTTTAATATTCAAAATGCTACTGTGTACATTTTACATAAATATTTCTGGGGGAAAAGTGCTCTAGCGTGTTCAATCTCAGTCAGTTCTTGAATCATGTGTACTGCTGAGGCTCTTGGCTCTTTCTAAATGGCTTTGGTCTCATATGACTGTCTGTACAGCATGAAGTGGACCTGTCCAGGAAAGAGTGCCCTTTTGTCATCAAGCCAAAGATCCAAAGGCCTAGTACAACCGCTGAAACTGAGGACATGGACACGGATATGGACAGTCAGTTGCTCTTTGCTTTATTTCCAGTTTGTTCTTTGTGGAACTTCAAGTGTATCATCTGTCTGATTTGCTGTCACTGTTGTAGTAATGCAATCCGCTTGACGTGTGTGTATAAAATGTAGTTTTTGGAAGTTGACGGATTAACGTCCTTTAATACGATATTTTTAAGCTAATGCCTCAATAAATGGTCGTTACTGCAGTGTCTGAGGTTGCCATGGAGAGCAGCCCAGGACCCTCGACCTCCACAGGCTCCAAAACCGACTCCGAGCCTCGTGCACAGAGCAGCACAGGGAGCGCACCCAGAGCAGGTGAGTGAACTCTTTGCAGTCGCTCTCTCGTTTATTCCACATACAGTCGCGAACAGCTGGTTAAATAACAGGCTGTGGTTGATGTTACAGGTGTGCAGTGCATCCCTCAGAGGGCAGCGCTGCTCAAATCCATGTTGAACTTCCTGAAGAAAGCTATTCAGGACCCGGCCTTTTCAGACGGCATACGCCACGGTAAGAGGGTCCTCGATATGCTGAGAAATGATGTTGCACGGAAAGGCCATTTTTTATTATTTAAATTAAAATGACGCTCGTTTACGTTTAGATGTTCTTGTTTAGGTGGTGCATTTTGTATTTTGTTTTTTTTTTAACAGGATTCAAGAGTCAATATTGATGACAGTGCAGTAAAATATTTTGTTCCAAAGTTCCCTCGTCATGAGACACTTAAACTGAAGCCATAAGAATCGCCTTCACCAGTCCTAGCTAGAATTGGTGGACTAACTAGCCTAGCTTAATGGATTAAATGTATTAATGTTGATGACAATTGGTTTAACTTTGGCAGTGATTAAGGTTTTGAAAACGAGAGAAATTGAGGTACTCGTGTGACTTGACTGTATTCAGCCACAGTTAGTGAGCCCTCACGTTGTGTACCATTTGAATGTCCCAATAATTGTTTTTAGTTACATTACAATTTAAAAATGTCGTGAATGAGCATGTCATAAAATCTCCTTACCTTCACTTGCAAATGGTATTATTTGTTCACGAAGTCAGTGTTGGTTGGTTTTTCTCCCGTGACACTGAGCTGGTTAGTTAGGAGGTTAAAAAAGAAAGTGCTTGATGGTGCACATTTCTCACAGGCTTACGTGTAAAATGTGCTCGCTGGGTTTTAAAAGAAAAAAACACTCATGGTAACTGCTATTGTGCCCTTTCTTCACATGTATCTGTGTGGTCTTAACATATGATCTGTGAATGACTAACATGAGGTCTCCTGTCTCTCCAGTTATGGATGGGTCCCTGCCTACCTCGCTGAAGCACATCATCAGTAATGCTGAGTATTATGGCCCTTCACTCTTCCTCTTGGGTGAGCATACAGAGCAAGGGCACGTGGTTTTCTCAAACTGTGTCATTGTCTGTCTGCAGTGCTGTAGCAGGGCTTTGAGCAGATTAGTGGAAGTGATGACTGAGAAATTGTAGTAAAATTGCATTAAACTGCCCTCACATCAGATTGAAGTTAAAACCGATAAAAATATTTTTTGTTGGAGTGTAGAATGAAACGCTAAGAAGTATCCAACACAGGGTGATAAGTTAAAGCCATGTTTTTATATGCTACACTGCGCTTTGGCTATATTGGCTTACTCTATGTTGTCGTTCTCTTTCTTAGCGACGGAGGTGGTGACTGTGTTCGTGTTCCAGGAGCCATCTCTCCTCTCCTCCCTACAAGACAACGGTCTCACAGATGTCATGCTACACGCATTGCTCATCAAAGATGTGAGTCTGGCATATCAATCCCCCTCCTCTCCCTCTCCCCCTCTCATACTCTGCTTCCTCCTCCTTACTTTAGTTTCTTTTCTTTTTCTCCATTGTGTTCTGTTTAACCCACATGTTTCCTCCGCTCTGCATGTTTGAATATAACAGCGTCTCTGTTAGTGAGTCTTTAGTGAACGGACATCTTGTCTCACCACCCACTTGTCTGCTAGCCTTTCGTTTGTTGTTTTCATGGTCTCGTACACTGTCTTTCTTTGCCAGGTCTTTCTAATTAACTTCCCAAAACCTCACACTCCAGCAGCTCGCACCACACCTGTCGGATGGTCTTGTTCCTGGCATCTTCCCACGATCCTCTCTCTCATGTTCCTCCCCGCTCTGCTTTTTCTCTCCGATTCTCTCTCTCACAGTTTCTGTCTCTGCAGGTCCCTGCCACCCGAGAGGTGCTGGGTTCCTTGCCCAATGTCTTCAGTGCCCTGTGCCTAAACGCCCGTGGCCTGCACTCGTTCGTCCAGTGCCAGCCCTTCGAACGTCTGTTCAAGGTTTTACTGTCACCCGACTATCTCCCAGCCATGCGACGCCGCCGCAGCTCTGACCCACTGGGTGAGTGACGCAGCAGGAGAGCAGCGAGAGATGATTTTTAGCTCGGTGTTAGTAGTCATGCCACAGGAAATAAGACCAACTTTTGACACTTAGGGTTTTTTTTTTTTTTAAACCGTGATCTAAGTCAAAGAGGAATGTAGATTTAAAAAAAAGTTTTTTTTGTACTTAAGACAAGTTAATAAGCAAAACGAGTTAACTCGGGATTTACGTTGGCAGCAGAACGACAGTGTCTGGAAGTCAGCCATTTTTTAGTGGCAGTTGTGATTTCCAGTGGCTGAATGAGGCAAGTCGAGCTGAATTTAACGAGTACTGAAAATGTATTTTTCCCGCACTGCAAAATTAAGTCGACGACGCTCACTCGTCTCTACAAGCCATCGATAACAAATAAGCTGAACCCACTCCGTTTTGTGTTTTTTATATTATACGAAAGCCTCCACTTTTGTAGGTGTGCACGTTTTTGTGTATTGTAACATATCGGCTCGTTATATGGTCTTGCCCTGATCTGCCAAGGTAACTTTTTGTACGTTTGGCAAAGAAAGTGATTGTTGGTTCTGACCAAGCTATAGCGATCTGGTCAGTAAAAAAAAACAAGAAAAGAGACAGTAGTGAGTGTTAACACAGTCGTCTGAGACGAATGTCAGGTACGAAGGTTGTGTGTGTGTTTCAGGGGACACTGCGTCTAACTTGGGCAGTGCTGTGGATGAGCTCATGAGACATCAGCCTACCTTGAAAACCGATGCCACCACAGCTATCATCAAGGTAGAGAGTGTCTAAGGATTCATATGTTTGGGTTTTGTACTTTTATCTGTGATTGTCTGTCTATAAATAATTATCTGCTCATCAGTTGCTAGAGGAGATCTGTAACTTGGGCCGAGCTCCTGAGTACATCTGTCAGAAGCCCTCCATTCAGAAAGCAGACGGGACCGTTACTGTACCTCCAGCTCGCTCGAGCCACGCGGCAGAGGAAGCCTCCAGTGAAGACGAGGAGGAAGAAGAGGCTTTGCACACGTTCACCCAACAGCAAGGGGAACCAGAAAGCAGCAGGCAGTTAGTGTTTTAACCTAATGACTGGTTTAATTGCAAGTGGAGAGAAACATTGATTTCTGTGTGTGTGTGTGTGTGTGTGAGAACTGCCATGGCCTCAGTGAATAAAATAGATTGTGTTTTTACAGAGTGGTTGGCACGGAAGAGCGGATTCCTATTCCTCTTATGGATTACATTCTCAACGTGGTAAGTGCCGAGTCAGCTAATAGAGAAACGGCTGCTCGACATCGCCGAGCCCGTTTCCAAGTTAAAAAAAGATATATTTATTACGCATCGCATATATTAAATGCGCGCCTATTCATCAGAAGACGTTCACGAAAGAACGTATTCGCCAGCTCCAGAGACTGATTGCATTTTCTGTTTTCTTACTTGAAGATGAAGTTTGTGGAGTCCATTTTGAGTAACAACACGACAGATGACCACTGTCAGGAGTTTGTGAACCAGAAAGGCCTTCTACCCCTGGTGTCAATCTTGGGTCTTCCCAACCTTCCCATAGACTTCCCCACGTCTGCGGCGTGCCAGGCTGTGGCTGGCGTATGCAAATCTATTTTGGTAAGATAATCAATACGTAATGTTCACCAGAATACATATTTGGAACGCCTATACACACATTGATTTGAGACGTATGAAAGTACCCCTGAAATAAATGGTTAACTTCTCTCGGTTGGCCGATTTTTCGATTCTATAGATTTGGCATTTGAGTTAAATGTCAATCTGAATAATGAGCACTGTGAAGCTTAACAAGTCATGCATATTTAATAGACCTTTTAAATAGTTTTAACAGTTGTAATTATTACAGGGTGCTTGTAAAAGTAGGACATTAAAAGGCTTTCATTTGTAGACCTCCAAGTGTATGGGAATTCTAAAGATGTTTTGAGTGTGAATTTGTTTTCACAGAAATATAAATAATAATAATTTATCAATTTGTATAGCGCTTTTTACAATGGTACATTGTCTCAAAGCAGCTTTACAGAAATATCATTTTTACATTTACAAGTGACTTACTAATGAGACCACATTCACACACCAATGGTAGCAGAGCTGCATGCAAGGTGCTAGCTTGCCATTGGGGGCAACTTAGGGTTCAGTGTCTTGCCCAAGGACACTTCGGCATGGGATCACCCGGGCCGGGATTCGAACCGCCAACCCCACGGTTAGTGGATTAGTGGACACCCCGCTCTACCGACTGAGCCACAGCCGCCCAATACTGTTATACGCCCAATAAATCTGTTGTCTTTCAGACATTCCTTGCCTCATACATTAGGGAGGCAGTGTTAGTGAGGAGAATTTTATTTCACGTTTTCACCCATTTCGTAATACAATTGCTGACCTTTTAAAAAATAAACTGAACATGAAGAAAAATCAGTCTGGAAAAAGTATTGAAATGGACTGTTCCCCCATATTCAATATTTTATTATTCTAAGCCGATTATCTTTAATGCTTTCAAATCACATTCTGTGGAAAAAATTAACACGCATTTAATTTTAAAATGTCTCTCTTTTATGATGGTGGGTCTGTTAAACTCTCTCTGTTCCTGGCTCAGACCTTATCCCACGAGCCAAAGGTTTTGCAGGAGGGGCTCTGCCAGCTGGATAGCATCCTGTCGGCTCTGGAGCCGCTACATCGGCCCATCGAGGAGCCGGGCGGTTCGGTTCTACTGAGAGAACTGGCCAATGCTGGCCATGTCACTGATGCCACACTGTCTGCCCGTGCTACACCTCTGCTGCATGCACTCACTGCTGCGCATGCGTACATCCTCATGTTCGTCCACACCTGCAGAGTTGGACAGGTGAAGTTTGCAGTATGATTAAAAAAAATAAAACTCTGTTTGGCAGAAAGGATTCATCTCTTTTAGTGCTTCTCTTGTAACTCGATGTCTCTCCTCCCTTCAGAGCGAGATCCGGGCGATCTCCGTGAACCAGTGGGGCTCTCAGCTGGGGCTGAGTGTACTCAATAAGTTGAGTCAGCTCTACTGCTCGTTGGTGTGGGAGAGCACCGTGCTGTTGTCCCTCTGCACACCCAACAGGTCAGCGCCGCACTCCATTCGGCTTACACACGGGCGAGCCTTCTGCCATCAGCCCTCTTGTGGCTGGATCTGTGAATGTAGTGCTATAATCCCATTGACTGAAACCAGTATACCTTTTTAAAACAGCTGAACCAGTCTCAGGATACTCGAATGACAAAATGGCTTCTGGAACACTGATTCAGTCCAAATCCATTAGTCAGGTTGTATTTTTGTGCTGTACACAACCGGTCAAAAGTTTAGAGACACTTGACTGAAATATTTCTCATCTTAAAAAACGTTTGATCCGAAGGTGTATGAATTTAAACGTTTGAAATCGGTGTTGGAGACAAAAATATAATTGTGCATGTTAATTTCTTTCATTCAAATATTGGAAGTAAAAAAGACGCCTTTGCTCGTGATCGTTCTTCCTCTTTAAGCCATCCAATAATTTAATGATTTGACTGAATTTTCTGATTCCAAGCCATGACTAATTTTCTTCGACCCCCAATCCCCCCCCCCTCCTTTGTACAGCAAAATAAATGCTTGGAGCTTGGGGTCAGACACTGGGGTAAAACTTTCCACTGATTTTAGTATCGCTTTGAAAACAGCCCCACTGTGGCAGCTCACGTTTAGAGTCGTCGATGTACGAGCTTGTCCATGAATCGTGGCTTTTGTTCCAGAGCAGAGATGACTGGGTTTTAAGTATTAAGTCGTTTTATTTATTTACTTATTTATTCATTTATTCTTACAATTTATTTCCAGTCTCCCTCCTGGCTGTGAATTCGGCCAGGCCGACATGCAGAAACTGGTGCCTAAAGAAGAAAAACCCTCCAGCGGCGTTACGACTAGCGGAGGCCGGAGAACCGGTAAAAAAACACTGCCCCATGGTGATTCTGCATAAATCCTTCCCTATAAACCTCTGCTTATCTGTCTGTCCTCCTTTTCCTCTACCTTGAATCTTAGTACTTCCTTTTTTGCATGCTTTTCATTCCTATTTTTTTTACCCGCCCCTGTGAATGTGTTATTACTTCATGCTCTCTGCTGGTGTTTCCTCTAGCTGATGCAGACGCTCTGTCTGTGGGAGTGGACCCCTCTGCACAAGGGCTCCTGGAGGGCATGGGTCTGGACGGAGACTCCCTCGCTCCGATGGAGACGGATGAGCCCTCAACCGCTGACCCGAAAGCCAAGTCCAAACTCACTCCAGCCATGGCAACACGCATCAAGCAGATCAAACCTCTGCTCTCTGGTCAGTCCCTGCGTCAAACTTTATATTCGGCTGTGTTTTGTCATTAAGGAGAAATAAATGCACTAAGACTGGTGTTATTTCTACACGAATTGGCACAAAATAGCATTTCAAGCTCAATAGTTCTGTGTTTTTAAATACTATTTAATTTAAAGCTGTTTCTGCTGGATTTTCTTTTCCAATAAAGTAACAGTTTATATCTTGTTTGGGTCACAAAGTACTGCTGTCAGTGTTCATGCCGTCTGCGGCAGTATAAGATTATTGGTTAACTCTTTTTCAGGTGCTAAGTTCTTTTAATAATAAAAATTGGAATATGTTTAAATTAATTTGACAACCGTAAGTACCAAGTCATGCTAAAACACACCGTTTCCCATACTTCTGTTCCGCAGCATCATCTCGTTTAGGAAGAGCTCTGGCCGAACTGTTTGGCTTGCTGGTGAAGCTTTGCGTGGGTTCGCCTGTCCGTCAGCGCCGCTCCCACCACACGACAAACACTGGCACCGCCCCAACTCCAGCTGCTCGTGCAACTGCTTCCTCTCTTACCAAACTCCTGACCAAGGGCCTTAGCTGGCAGCCCCCTCCATATACACCCACCCCTCGTTTCAGGTAGCGTGACTAGCCAGACCTCTACACGCCACTCATGCAGTCTCCATTTGTCTCCTGCTGGACGTGAGGTTTCTTATCCATATGCCTGTAAATATACTGACGTGTCTGGTTTCGATTCAGGCTGACGTTCTTCATCTGTTCCGTCGGCTTCACTTCGCCCATGCTTTTCGACGAGAGGAAGTACCCCTACCACCTGATGCTGCAGAAGTTCTTCTGCTCTGGAGGCCATGACGCTCTGTTTGAGTGAGTAGAGGAAATGGCTTGTTATTCCTAACCCTGATATAATAATGGCACTCGTTATAATTCTGTAAAACCTGAAATCATGTGCATGTGCTCTCAGGACATTTAACTGGGCGTTGTCCATGGGAGGTAAAGTGCCAGTGTCTGAGGGGTTGGAGCATTCTGAACTGCCGGATGGGACCGGGGAGTTTTTAGATGCCTGGCTAATGCTAGTGGAGAAGATGGTGAACCCCAGCACAGTGCTGGACTCTCCTCACTCTCTGCCTGCAAAGGTGCCTGGAACGACGCCAACCACGCCACAGTTCAGCGCCCTGCGTTTCCTCATCGTCACCCAGAAAGTGAGAATACATTTTTGAACTAGGTTTTAATTTGATTTCTGCTCACTCAATTACACTTGGTAGGAATCAGCACGAATACTTGTAAGTGACGGTCTGTGACACGGGGGGGGGGACAAATCATTCTTCTAAAATGTGGAATAAATAAATGAGTGTCTAAACTTTTGACCTATAGTGTATATGTACCTGTTGTGGAGCCAGCAAAAATGAATGTCAGAGTAGTGTGCTGCAATGCTTGTTTTACGACACTCTGCTAATTCTTTGACGTCCAGGCCGCCTTTAACTGCATCCGCAGCCTGTGGAACCGCAAGCCGTTAAAGGTGTACGGTGGACGCATGGCCGAGTCCATGCTGGCCATCCTTTGCCACATACTACGTGGTGAGCCGGTTATTCAAGAGCGCCTGTCCAAGGAGAAAGAAGGCACTTCTCGCCCTGATGAGGAAGGAGGGTCTGCAGCCGGAGGAGCAAGTGGCGGGCAGGGAACCGGAGCAGTGGGAGAAGGTGCTTCTGGGTCCGGAGGCAATACCAGCACGGCTGGAGGCACTGCAGATGACGGGAGCACCTCCACGACCCGTAGAGAACCACAAGTCAACCAGTCTCAGCTCACACAGGTAAACGGGGTCTTTTCACGGCTGGCACTTTCTCTCTCCGGTGCAGTCGTTTGCCAGGTTTTTACCACCTATCAGGTGCTGCAGTATAATCAATGTGAAAAATATTCCATTTAAATCTTTTACTGGAAATGGCAACAAACTAAATCGAAGCTATGTTGCTTATTCTAGCAGTAGCTATGTTTCCTCTTATTTAGCTGTGTTTAGAAGGTAAATTTAATTTAATAAAATATGTTCTTGAAGTCAGAAACCCAACTTGAAGATCCTCCCAGTTATTATAATTCTTTTTTGAACTGACCTACATTCCTAAATTTGATGTACATACCTGTAATGTGTTGAAATGAAATACTGGCTATATAAATGTGTATATCTAACGTATGTGTCCTTTTGTACAGCTGATAGACATGGGCTTCTCCAGAGAGCATGCTATGGAGGCTTTGCTGAACACCACCACCATGGAGCAGGCCACCGAGTATCTCCTCACCCATCCACCACCGCTACTCAGCGCTGCCATTCGGGTAAGACGCCATCATGCGTTTAAATAAAAATGGAGTTTGCTTCACGCGTGCACACACAGGCAAGCATAGACACATACACAAAAGGCTTACAATTAGTCACTTTGGGCTTGTGTCACTGAAGGAATTCACCATGTCTGAAGAGGACCAGATGATGAGGGCCATTGCCATGTCTCTGGGTCAGGAAGTCAGCATGGAGCAACGCTCAGACTCTCCTGAGGTGGGCAGACTGACACACAGGCATACAAATAAAGCTGTGTTCCAAACGGCATACTGTGCATATGACTTGTACTGTGTACAACATCTGGCTTTGGGGAGTGTCTGTAGTATGTGAACTAGCATGGAATATTACTCCTTAGGCTGAATTTTACCATCCAGCCACAGGTGTATAACCAGTTTCTGTCTGTCTCTCTCTCTGTCTGTCTCTCTCTCTGTCTCTGTCTCTCTCTCTGTCTCTCTCTCTGTCTCTGTCTCTCTCTCTGTCTGTCTCGCCGGTCAAAAGTTTAGACACATTATTTAAATCCCCCCCACACACATTGTAAACTAATAATAAAGTCATCAAAATTCTGGAATAGCACAAATGGAACTATGTGAATTATGTTGCAATTTAAAAAAAAATCCAAAATGACTTAGTATTTTAGCGTCTTCAAAGTAGATCCTCTTTTTGCCGACAGATTTCTTGAGGAATTTCCCTGAGATGCTTTTTAAACCGTATTAAAGGTGTTCCCACCGACGCTGCTTTTCGGAATATTTTGCTCAGTGTAGTAAAATGTTAGTTTTCTAATGAAGGAAATGAATGTCGGCACGATTATATTTCTACACAGATTTCACACAGTTAATCTCGCACCTTCAGATCAAAACGTTTTTAAAGATCATGAGAAACATTTCAGTCGAGCGTCTCCGAACTTTTGACTGGTCGTGTGTACGGCAGACCATGGTTATTGATTTTCATGCAAAATTTCGAAATTTTCATGTAACTAAAAAGGTATTAATTATTTTCTACTTTTGGCTGTAATTATTTTAACGTTTTAACGACAGATAATTAGCTAAATGGACTACTCCTGTATTTGCATTGCTGTGAAATAAAGAATGCTGTGGCTTCTGTCTGCGTTAAATCATTCTCTGGTGCCTCCTCACATCATTTTTGGCCTTAAACACCAAAAGGTCAAACAATTTGTCATTTAAAACGTAGTCATTAGGGAACTACATTCAGAAGTGAATTTAAATGGCTGGTATCGACATGACTGTGTGGAACCAAATGAGGAATATAATGTAGTATACAGTACTTACTGGTGCAGAATATAAGTATGCCTTTTCAAACACAGTCTAATGCGAATCTATTCAAGTCTATTACTTAGTTGAGAACCCAAATAGATTTAATTAATTTTTTTTTTTAATTCGAGTCTTTACAATGTGCACAATGTTATAAAAACGCACACAAGCCGGCCTTTCATGTATTCTAGCTCTTCTGAGAAATGGTGGTGGTGTAATTCTGTTCGGTGTGTCTGTGTGCATGCGTGTATTCCCAGGAGGCAGCACGCAGGCGTGAGGAGGAGGAGAGGAGAGCACGAGAACGAGCTGAGGAAGAGGAGGCTCGCTGTCTGGAGCGTTTTCTAGAGGCTGAGCCCCTGGACAGCACTGAGCTCCACGCCTTCACCGACACAATGCTGCCAGGCTGCTTCCATCTGCTGGACGAGCTGCCAGACACAGTCTATCGCCTCTGTGACCTGCTTATGACTGCCATTAAAAGGAATGGCCCAGAGTACAGAGACCTCATCTTACGCCAGGTTGTCAACGAGGTCAGTCACCTGCAGCTGGACACACAGTAACGTGTGAGAATATTTCATGCGTCACACTTACAGGGAGCCAGAATATCTAATGCTGTATACATTTATAATTAAAACTGGATGCCGAGTATATATAATTAATAACGACCTGATTATGCAGGGTTCATATGCATCCTGGAAAGTGTAAAACTTGGCTTTTAATCCATTGCGATGACATGACCCTAACCCTCACCTCAGGCTACATGAATTTGGGATTATTTAAGCAGATTTTGGTGTCAAATTTATCTTAAACTGTTATGCAGTACTTGGTATCTAAAGATGTTCTTCTTTGTTCTTTTGTTACGGTTCAGCAACAGCAAGTAAGCCAGTATACGTTTTAATATTTAACTTGATTAACATGAGGAACGTGTTGTGTAAGGGTGTGTGCGCTTGTCAAATCTCTGGCGCTCCAGCACAGTGAAGACATTGCAACATATCACCTGAATACTACGTTATGGTTTCGTATGCGAGTTAGCACCTGCGTTCTTCATCACCCTGTGTCTGTGTGGTAGGTGTGGGAGGCTGCCGACGTGTTGATAAAAGCTGCCGTGCCGCTCACCACCAGCGACACCAAGACTGTGTCTGAGTGGACCAAACAGATGGCAACGCTGCCCCAGGCCTCCAACCTGGCCACACGTATTCTCCTCCTCACTTTGCTCTTCGAGGTACATGCTGATGCGCTGTTTCATTTGCATTCTCTAGCTTAAACAGATATTTATAGGAACTGAAACTGAGATGTTTCATAAATAGACTTGATCAGCGACGTATGCTGATCATGTAGATGTAACGGTACTGAAATCTTTGTGTGTGTTGCAGGAGCTGAAGCTGTCGTGTGCACGGATTGTGGAGAGTAGCGGGGTCCTGACGGTACTGATTAAGCTGCTGGAGGTGGTTCAGCCCTGCTTGCAGGCAGCAAAGGAGCAGAAAGACATCCAGACACCTAAGTGAGTGCCAGCCATCATTTGGATGGAAGTAGTCCAGGATGGAAAGGTTTTAATGTGCCAGCTCAGAGCCTTAAAGGAGATGCATTTTTCATCAGCGATAGTGAAAAATATAAAACCCCAATACAACAACCTCATTGGTCCACCTCAATAGAGGACAGGGCAAACAGTGTGGCACTTGTGTGAAGTTTGACGGCAATTTCTGGAAACAACTCACCTGGGAGCCAAGACATTTGAAATGCCCAGTCTTATGAGTCCAAGTCCTTATCTAATGTTTTATTTTTTTGTAGATGGATCACTCCGGTGCTCCTGCTCATCGATTTCTATGAGAAAATGGCCGTTTCCTCCAAACGAAGAGCCCAAATGAACAAGGTGTGTGCGCAGTCGAAACATAGTCTCTTATTAAGGAGCTGTATTTCCTGTTGCGTTGGGATGATGGAATGCGCTAAACAGTCAATTTTTCCCTCATCAGTACCTTCAGCCTAACGGGAATAACTGGCGGTGGTTTGATGACCGGTCCGGCCGCTGGTGCAGCTACAGTGCCAGTAACAACAGCACCATAGACTCGGCCTGGAGAGCGGGTGAGACCAGCGTGCGTTTCACCGCTGGCCGTAGGAGATACACTGTACAGTTCAACACCATGGTTCAGGTGACTGAAGCTAAAGACTTTATCGTATTATCTTTATAATACGATAATAATGACTGCTTTTGGAACATAAAAAAAACCCTTTTCATTTGGTTTATATTTCTATTTTTTTTTAAACGTATTAAGCACTTTGTACCTGGACGTATGGATATAATGCGATCTGTTTTACTTTCAGCTTTATTTTTAAAGTAAAGATGGGAGCTTTGACATTTTTACAAATCTTTTCTTTTCAGAGGATTATAAATAAAATCTAGATTACGTTCTGAATACATCCGGAAAATAGGATCAACTCAAAAGTCAATTTGGGAACATAAAACCAGACTCCTCCATAGGGTGCTACTGCTAGAGGCATTTGCTGGATAATGTCTTCATAGATTGTGCATTTATGTATGCAGCTGCTTGAGTGTGTTGTTTAAAGGATCGATTAAGTGTGCTGCGTGCCTCGTATAAATGACCGCTCAAAGACGTGTTTTAGTTTCACATTTAAAGGGATTACAGCACGTAGCATGAAAGAAAATGAGGTCAGTTCAGTGTTATCCTAGGACTGTGTGGTTAATCGAATTGTCCATTTAGATTTTGGCCTCCAAACTCGCTCCTCGCCAGGATGCGGCATTTTTAGTTCAGCTCGAGCCAAGATGACCGAGAGAGAATTTGGTCTACAAGAGAGATAAAACCATTTCAGCCGTTTGGAAACGATTTAGTTTCGAGGAGTCCGATGTGGAGCAAAAAGAAATGTTTCAGCGGAAAGCCCATTTCCTCTAGCACCTAAACACGCTCACTTCCTTTCTAGAGCTCACGCAGAAACTACAGGCTGATCTAAACCAAGAGACAGAATTTCATTGGCTAAGGAAGATGCGATTCTCCGAAATGTCACGTCACGTGCTCCACTAGCTTTGTTTAATTTATTTAATTAGCTTACAAGAGAGACAGCTATACAGTAAAAACATCTACACATAGGGCGGTTGTGGCGAGGTGGTAGAGCGGGTTGTCCACTAATCGTAGGGTTGGAGGTTCGATTCCCGGACCATGTGACTCCACATGCCGAAGTGACCTTGGGCAAGACACTGAACCCAGAGTTGCTCCTGATGGCAAGTTAGCGCCTTACATGCAGCTCTGCTACCATTGGTGTGAGTGTGAGTGAGTGTGTGTGAGTGAGTGTGAGTGAGACACAGTGTGAAGCGCTTTGGATAAAAGCGCTATATAAGTGCAGCATTTAAAAAGAGATGCGGGAAAAAGCAGAAGGTTTGTGCAAAAGCACGATGTACTAATGTAAGCAGCTATCCATGGCTTGAATAAGTAAGGAAAGTTCATGGTAAATAAATAATAAAAAAAAAACTTTGCGTGAACAGGAAAACGTGGCATGGTGATCTAATTTATTTTTATATTAAATGTGTGTAACTGCATGATGTTCCCAAACTCAGAGTAATCGTGTTTAATAATAGAGATCTCAATATTGACCAAAATAATCATGACTATGATTTTTGCCTTAATTGAACAGCCCTATTTTATTCTAAACATTTCTTGAATTTATAACCTTCCTTCTCTGTCCGATCTGTGCAGGTGAATGAGGAGACTGGGAACAGGCGGCCTGTCATGCTAACAGTGCAGAGAGTACCCCGAATGCCCAAACCCAGCAAATCTGGCAACGCAGCTGACTCCGAGCGAGAGGAGGATCAGAGAGCTAAGAGTGAGGAGACTCAGGCTGACTCAGGTTAGAACCAAACCTGGGACTGCTTCATTTCACTGCATATGCAGCAGCTCTGGGAATAGCTTTTTTTCTTATGAAATGACTATTTTCTTCTGCTAATACCAAATCTTTTTTTTTTTTTTAATTAATAATTTTTTTTTGGTCCAGACCCAGCGTCCATAGCAGTCGAGATGGCTCCTCCTAAAGAGGAAGCGGAGCAGAAGGAGTCCTCGTCGTCTGGTTCCACCGTCCCCGCTGCTTCTCAGGACTCCACATCCGGATCCATCGTAGTGCAGGGCTTGACCGAGGAGATGACCACTGTCCTGATCCGTGCCTGTGTCAGCATGATCAGCGTGCCTGTGGACCCAGACACGCTGCACGCCACGCTTCGCCTATGCCTGCGCCTCACGCGTGTTCACCACTACGCCATGATGTTCGCCGAGCTCAAGAGTACACGCATGATCCTGGGTCTGACCCAAAGCTCCGGCTTTAACGGTTTCACACCGCTCGTCACTCTGCTCTTCCGCCACATCATCGAGGACCCGGCTACGCTTCGCCACACCATGGAAAAGGTGCCTCGCTTGTTTTTGTTAGGATCGTTATGCTGCAGCACCCAGAGTCAGCAATTGCACTAGCACTACAGAATTCATTCATGTCACACACTTCTCCATGTTCGTTGAAAATCACTAGGAAATACCAACTGTGACTTGTGACTACAGCATGTCCTTCACAGTACAACGCTACACGACAATACGTTGAAGCTATAGAGCAGAGGTTGACTCAAGTGCCTGTCAGTCAAGGGTAGTTTTTTACCTGTCTTTCTGTAGGCAGTTAAAATTAAGCTTGTTTTATAATATTTCAAACACCGAGATGTTTGTGCTGTATTTAAAAAAAAAAAAAGAAAATGTATATTGTTTCAGGTGGTTCGTTCTGCCGTGACCAGCGGAGCAGGGAGCACCACGTCTGGCGTGGTATCTGGTAGTTTAGGCTCTCGGGAGATTAATTACATTCTGCGAGTGCTGGGACCAGCGGCCTGCCGGAACCCTGAAGTTTTTACAGAAACGGCCAACAGCTGCGTGCGCATCGCTCTCCCGGCTCCCAGAGGTGCTGGAACAGGTACGAGACAGAACCAATCCTTTCGTTACGAGTTACAGCCCGCTGGTACCCGATTTTGTTCAGTGTGCTTATTTACATCTCGCAAAAGCCTCGAGCTCTGTAGTTGTGTGGATATTTGTTGGTGCGATAGTTTGTTTATTTTTGCTAATGCAGAAGGAAGCCCGAGATAAATGGTGCAAGAAGCTTCTGCTGAGGTTCTGAGCATAGTATTTTTATCAAAAGTTTAATAAAGACCATAAACGCTTCCAGGGTTAGACCTGTTCTAAAGCAATACGTGTATTGTAGTTGGGGAAAACAGCAGTATAATCTGCGTTTACTTTTTGTTTCTGTGTCGTGTTTACTTATTTATTTTATCCCATTACTTAAGCTTCAGATGACGAATTTGAGAACTTCAGAATTAAGGGCCCTAATGCTGTACAGTTGGTGAAGACCACGCCTCTGAAGCTGTCTCCGCTGCCACAAATCCCCGAAACCATTAAGGAGGTCATTTACGACATGCTGAATGCCTTGTCAGCATACCACGCTCCTGAGGAAGGTAACATCAGTCAAATATTTCACCCAGGTGTCATTCTGCTACGCCTGTGATCACACGTATTACAGCACTGATAACATTTTGCGATTTTTGTTTTCTGCTTCACCTTCATCGCTCCCGTGTGTAGCGGAGAGAGGAGAGGAAAGACTGGCGACTGTCCCCGGCAGTCAGGACCTCTGTCAGATCCTGCAGGATGTCGGGGATGACGTTTATCAGCAGTACAGACTCACACGGCAAGGGAGTGACTTTGACTCTCAGTCTGCTTTCCATATCAACGTGAGTCTGTACGCGAGTGCAGAACATTCACTACAACTCGTGCTTTACCTTTCTTTTACGAAGTACCTCAGCCTTTAGGAAATTCCAAATCATGTCCGAGTGGAAAAACTACAGAGACAACTGATCTGTTTACCCTAAAATACTGTGGCGGTTCTTTTATTTTGAGTACCAAGTCATGGGTTAGACAGCTAATTTTGGGTTCGACTTTTGAATATTTTATTGTATGACAATTTTTATTGATTCTCATATACTTTTCAGAGTACAACATGATATATCAATACAGAATCAACATTTTTTTTTTACCCCGATAACAGTTTACATATGATCAATTTACTTATGATTCATGTGATTTAATTACATATGATTCATTTTCATAACTCCATACAGAATCAAACTTTTAACCCC